>CAUYTI010070690.1:0-11070 GCA_963575145.1 Galago senegalensis | reverse complement strand
TTCATCTTAACATATGTTTAATGTTTTTGAATATATGTCATCATATCATTTTATTTGAGGTTGCTCTGCAGTTACAATACACATGTGACTTATCTCAGTCTACTGGAATCAGTACTTTACCCTTTCTTTTTTTTTTTTTTTCTACCCAGCCGTCCCCCTGGGTAGAGTGCCGTGGCATTACAGCTCACAGCAACCTCCAACTCCTGGGCTCAAGCGAGTCTCTTGCCTCAGCCTCCCAAGTAGCTGGGACCACAGGCGCCTGCTACAACGCCCGGCTATTTTTTGGTTGCAGCCATCATTGTTGTTTGTCGGGTCTAGGCTGGGGATTTGAACCCGCCACCTTAGGTGTACGTGGCTGGCACCTTAGCCGGTTGAGCTATAGGCGCCGAGCCAGTACTTTACCATTTCAAGTGACGTAAGAAAACCTATTTCCATTCAGGTGTCCTTACCCTCCCAACCTTTAAATATTGTTGTCTTGAGTATCAGATGGTGTTAGAATTTTTGTTTCAATTATTACACATTGTTTAAATTTGGCAGGCTCGTGAGGAGGATAATCTACTACTGTATTTGCCCATATTTTTGCTCTTTCCACTATTTTTTTTCTCATTCCTAATGCTCCAAAATTCCCCCTTTTTAATCATTTCCTTTATGTTCGAAGAACTTCCTTTTGGTAATCTTTAAGGGTAAATCTATCAGCAACACATTTTTTTTAGGCTTTTTTCATCTCCTTCATCCCTAGAGGATAGTTTCACCAGATACAGAATTAGCAGTTGACAGTTCTTTTCCTCTAGCTGTTGAAAAATACTGTGTCACTTCCTTCTAGCCTCCATTGCTTTAGGTAAAAGAATGTGCTGTTATTCAAACTGATGTTTTCCTATAGGTAATGTGGCATTTTCTCCTGGATGCTTTTTCTTTTTTTTTTTTGAGTACTACATGCATATATTTCATTAAAGGGTCTGATTTACAACTGCCCAAACAAATGAAGGCATGAAAGGAAAGAGATTTCTAGGGTTGAAGTATGTGGATGAAGGCTCAGTTGGAAGCAAGCCCCTCTGGACAGTGGGAGCTGGTGCCTTTTATATTAGTTCTGCTTGTTTTTCCTTTTCTTTCCTTTTTTTTTTTTTTTAAAGACAGAGTTTTCACTCTGTTGCCCTGAGTGCTATGGCATCATAGCTCACAATAATCTTAAGCTCTTGGGCTCAAGTGATCCTCTTGCCTCAGCCTCCTGAGTAGCTGGGATTACAGGTGCCCACCATAAGGCCTGGTGAGTTTTATTTTTTCTTCCTGGATGCTTTTAAGATTTTTTTTCTTTTTGTCATTAATTTTTAGGAGTGTCTTAGAATAAATTTCTTTGGGTTTATCCTACTTGGTATTCACTCAGCTTTTCAAATCTGTATGTTAATACCTTTCACTGAATTTGGGAAGTTTTCAGCCATTCTTTCTCTGAATACTCTTTTAGCTCTAGTCTTTTCTCCTCTTTTTGGAACCCCCAGTGTGAATATTGGATCTTTGCATAGTCCTGTAGTGTTGAAACTCATTTTTTCCTTTCTTTCTTTCTTTTTTTTTTTGAGATAGAGTCTTACTATGTCACCCTCAGTAGAGTGCTATCGCTTCACAGCTCACAGCAACCTCAAACTCTTGGGCTTAAGTAACTCTCTTGCGTCAGCCTCCCAAGTAGTTGGGACTACAGGCGCCCACTACGACACCCAGGTATTTTTTTCTGTTGCAGTTGTCATTGAGTTTGAATCCACCAGCCTGGTGGTCGGTGCCATAACCACTGAGCTACAGGTGGCAAGCCTGAAATTCATATTTTTCTTCAATCTACTTTTTATTTTTTGTTCAGATTGGGTAAATTCTATTGATTTGTTCTTAAGTTTATTGATTAAATCCTCTGTCATCCCTACTTTGCTATTGAGCCTATCTTGTGATCCATGGCCCTTCTTGGCTGCAATAGATCTTGGTTCTTTTTTTTTTTTTTTTTTTTAACTTTCACTTAGTTGCTGCTATTTTTATTTGTTTTTATTTGTTTTAAGAGAATTTACATTTTCTTGTTGAGTAATTTTTTAATATGGTTGCTTTAATTTTTTTCCCAGATCATTATGATTTCTGATTCATTTCATTTCCGTATTGGTATCAGTTGTTTGTCTTTTCTCATGCAAATTGTGATTGTCTTGCTTTTTGATTTATACACAATTTTAAAATTATATCCAGGGCATTTTGTCTATTATTTCAGGAGACCCTAAGTTCTATTTGTATTTTTTATTTAAGCAGGCAGTGAGTCTGTTTAGGTTCAGTATACAGGTCCTGGCTTTTATGGGTTGTAATTTCAATGATAGAGGCTTGGTGGTGATACTCCCATTTGCTTGGTTTATCTCATGCTGCTAGATCTACCACCAGTCCCTAATGGTCTCTTTGAGAAGGTAGGAAGGGGCACTTCCTCAGGCCAGATTGCCAGGTGCCTCTTTATGGGTAAAGACCCATGGGAACCGAGAGTAGATCCTAGGCTGGAATCCCATTTGCCTATAGGGGTTTGAGTGGCTTTCCATCTTGATAGTATAATATAAATTGCTGAAGATAGTGCCTAGTGCATAATGCATCATCAGCATATATCTTTACATTAATTAATACTTCATGACATGCCCTCTTAAATTAGGTGAAAACATGATACATATGAATTAATTAATAATTTTCACCTGAGAATTTGAATTTGGGACTGAGAACAGCAGGTTTTTATATAAATATGGTTGCAACCTGCAAAATGTATACTCAAGTGGTGTGAAGCAGCTGTAATCTACTCTGTGGATCAGCAGAGAATGAGAATATAATAAAACCAATTTTCTGAGATAAGTAGGGACTGGAGTTGGAGAGAAAGCCATGGTGGCCCTCCAGTTCTTTATGGGACTCACCTATCGTCTTATGTGTTGGAGTTGCACAAAACATTCCTATATCCTTTTTGTGTGTGCTTGTGAGAGCCCAAGTTGACTTATGTTACTGGCAACTACAATGTCCTACCATGCATTTTTGTAAAATGATAAACTATTTGAAAGCTTATTTTTTATGTTGAAAAGAATTTTATGAGCTATTCTTGTTTTTAATTAAATCATAGCCGTGTACATTAATGCAATCATGCGGTACAATGTGTTGGTTTTATACACAACTTGAAATACCTTCATCATTCTTTGTATCTAAAACACCACATGAACCATTTATATTATTTGTATAGGAAAGTGTGTGTACATATAATGAAAGTAATTATTTACAATAAAACCTAAGTTTAAATTGGGGATTATTATATACTAGTTTTTAAAATCAATTACATTTTTAATATGTACTTTTTTGGGGGTCCTATGAAGGTAGGCAGGAACCATGCCATAATCCTAGGAAGCAATCCTTAGATGTTGTTGAGTATTAAAAATTTTCCCTTGGCCATCAATCTGTTCCAACAAACTTACTGACTTTTTCAGTCACAGCAGAATTCAACATCACTTAAAAATCTGTCATGCAAATGTGAAGAAGCATAGGACAATGCTGAAGGAGAAAATGTTCTTGCAGCATCTGCTTCTCTCAAAAGATGAAATCTACTACCCCCAACGATCCTTTTTACCACAAAGTTTTTCAAATGTAGAGTGAAAGAAAAAGAAGACAGAAATATGGCCTTTAAATCATATAAATAGTCTTTGAATGTTCAGCCATGCTTTTAGGTAACCAGGTTTTATGGGTATGTGTCTGGGTGTGTGTGTCTGTAGTGGGTATGTGTCTGTGGCAAGCTTTGAAGTGCAAGTAAAGCATTTTCAACCAGATAAGGAAAAAAATAGATAAACATGGTCTATTAATTGCTGAGGCAGTATTCAGTGAACACAGTTAAAATAGAAGGCTTTAAAACTAGGGAAAAATAATTTAAAAGAGATCATTGTCTTCCTAATTGCAGAGTAAGAACGAGGCGAATTCACTGCCCCCTCCCAACTATACAGAAATCTCAATAGTATGTTATTCAGTACAAGAACTCTACCGTCAGTTTCATTCATGAGAGAAACCAAAGAAAGAATTGAAGGATGTTCTCTATTATTTAGCTTGGGATGCCTTTATCACTTTTTGTTTTTGCCTGACATTTCTCCTTGTTTGCTGCCATTGAAAGTTTGGCTTTTAGTCACATAGTTCAGTGCCAAATAAGTCAATGCCCAGGATTTTATGTATTACTTAGAGGGTTACGGCAACGTCATCTCTTGTTTAGAATACTTAGTCAACATTGCCTACCAAGCTGAGTATAGTGGAACTCATATAATACCAGGCTGTTCTGATTACTGTGAGAAGCACAATAAATAAGTATATAATTTGTAATATTGAGAATAAAATGTTTGGCAAACTACTCAATCCCATTAATGATTTAATTTTAAAAAGTTTCAATAAAATGCAATCATATTCTGTGGCGGTAAAATGCCAAAAGTTATATTCCTACCAAGCCCCTTATAAACTCTCTGTACAACAGTGAAGGCAAATGCTTTTTTTTCCATGTTTTTCTTATATGAATTAGTTGATTTTTCTATAGATAGAAAAAGGCAAGGTGATCATTTTGCTGTCATTTTAAAATTCTTCTTCTTTTTCTTTTTTGAGACAGATTCTTGCTCTGATGCCCAGGTTTGAGTGCAGTGGCGTCATCATAGCTCACTGTCATCTCAAACTCCTGGGCTCAAGTGATCCTCCTACTTTAGCCTTTTGAGTAGCTGGGATTTTAGGCAAATGCCATTATGCCCCTCTAATTTTTAAATTTTTAATAGAGATGGAAGTCTCACTCTTGCTCAGGTTGGTCTTGAACTCCTGACTGCAAGCAATCCTCAGCCTCCCAGAGTGTTAAGATTATAGATTTGAGCCGTGCCCTGCTCATTTTCTAAATTATTCTAATGTGATTTTCACAGCATAATTTCCACAGTTTATTTATTCATTTGGTAGTAAATAATGCTTATGGAAATAGATAGATCAGATTTAAGAACAATTTGGCAAAGATAAGTTTGGAGGTTTCCCTAAAACACTTTGGCTATTTTCCTTTAACCATATGATGGGCCCCCATTTCAGGTTATCTCTTACATCCCTCCTCTAAAGCTTTTACTTTGAGGATGGTTTCTGGATACAGTAACAATTTGCTTCTGAAGATGATTGTTGTGAATTGAATGCTGTTTGGAAGCCAATTTTCTTTGTTCTCTGTGGGCTCTAAGTGGCATATCCTTGAAATAGTCATGATACATGACTATCTTTTCAATTATATTATTTTTGGATGCATATACCAGATATACTCGTATTAATTAGTTCTTAAGTTTTGCTCAACTCTAACATTAAAAAAGCCAAATTATAGACATGGTGCAGTTTGATTCTGAATGTGGTTGGGCTTAAATAAGTTTGTCCAAATAATTTTGTCTTTGATGTATTTTCATTTGCAATCCTGTGTCATGTTTGATGTTCTGTGTCTGGTTTCCATTTCAGTAATGAATAATCAACTGTAGGTTCCTTTGGGGTGCTGATATTTCTGTCTGCATTACCCTATATATTCAAATATTCACATAAGACTACATCTAGATATTTCTTACCTTGAGTGATTACTTCTATGGTTTCTGATGCAAAAAATTCCTTTATATTTTGAGTTTATTATCATAAATGCTGGTTTTTGTCCTACCTAATATCAGTTTTTTTGAGATTCTTTTTTAGAATTAACGCCACATCTTTCTGCTAGATAAGCATTAGTTTCCAGAGGCTTGCATCATTATTGAGTGACTAAATATTTATTGAATCCATCCTAGTCTTGTCACTTTCTGGTACTCTTTAGATGACACTCATAAATACCTTCTCCCCTCAGCATCACTCTTACATTTTTATTTCCCTGAGAAAATAAAAGTAATCAGAAGAGAACTTGAACTAGCCATCCACAACATCTCCTCACCTCCCTGCTTCTATCCTCATATATTCTGCCTTCTCTCCTATTTACTCTGATGAACCATCACTGTTCTTTCACAAATAACAACGTCTCTATTCTGCCAAGATCGCTTCTTTTCTGGTCTACTTAAAGAAATTGCTCTGGTGATTCTTTGCTCTCCCTCCCTCCCTGGTAACTTTTCCCTCTCATGTGGGTCTCTTATTGGTCTGCAAACACATAGATATATCTTTCACTTCTAAAATACCTTTCTGCTAACTCCACTTCCTCCTCTAGCTACCACCCTGTTCTTAGCTTTTAGAAAAAATATTTTTAAATTTACATACTACAAAATTCACTTCTGTTACTCTGCTGTCCAGAGTTACTGTATTGTTTTGCATTCCCGCCAGCCGTGTATGAATTGCACCACTTTCTTGCCAGGACTTGGTATTGTCAGTTTCTTTTCCTTTTCTTCCTCCTTCTGTTCCTTCTCTAACTCTTCCATCTTTTAAATTTTAGGCATTCTATTAGGTTTATAGTGAGACCTCATTATGGTTTTAATTTGTATTTCATTAATGACTAATAATGTTGAACATTTTTCCATGTACTTATTTGCTATCAATATTTTTTTTTGGAAGTGTTCATTCAGATCTTTTGTCCATTTTATATTGTGTTCTTTTACTTCTTATTGTTGACATCTGAGGGATTTTAACATATTTGTATACAAGTCTTCTGGATATGTGATTTGTGAATATCTTCTTCTAACCTTCTAACTTTGTCTTTTCATTCTCAAAATGGCTTTTTTTGGGAAAGAGAAAAGCATTTAATTTTGATGAAGCCCAATTTGTCTTTTAAAAATAAATTGTTACTTTTGATGTCAAACCTCAGATTTGTTTCTTTTTAACCTAAGGTTTAGAAAATTTTCTCCTATGTTTTCTCTAAATATTTCAGAGCTTTACATTTTGGCCTACGATCCATTTTGGTTAATTGTTGAACAAGGTGTGTTAATTTTTTTTTCCATGTGGGTATTCAGTTGTTCCAGAACCACTCATTGAAAGAACCATTCTGTCTCCATTGAACTGTTTTGCCTCTTTGTTAAAATCTCACGTTGTTTATATTTGTGTAGATCTATTTTTGAATTCACTGTTCTTTTTAATCTATGTGTTTTTTCTTTTGCCAAAATCACATTGTTCATTACCAGTCTGAATCATCAAAGTTTTTTTCTTTTTTCAAAGTTATCTCACATATTATATTTCCCTTGTATTTACATATAAATTTTATGGTCAACCTTCTTTATCCCTAGTTATTTTCCTATTCTTAAGTCTGCTTCTCTAATATTAAATGAACATTTTCTTTGGTTAGTATTTGAATGATATATCTTTCCCTATCTTTTTACTTTTATTCTTTCCTCTGATATTTCCATTCTTCTTTGGGCTTATTCTTTGAATATTTTATTTTTAGTTAGTGTATTTGGTTGTAACATTCCATTTGATTTTTCAGAAAGATTCTATTTCTTCCCTAAAAACTTCTATTTAAATTTATTTCCAGAATATTTGCCTTTATTTTCCTTTTTTTATGCCATTTGTGGTTTTGATTGAGCATTTTATGTGATTTCATTTCCTCCCCTTTAATGGCATAATCAGTTTTAGTTATACTTTTCTTTTTGTTTACTTTTTAAAAGTGATTGCCCTAGAATTTGCAGTGTACTTTTGTAACTAATTCATCTACTTCTTTATTTTTTTTCTTTTTTTGAGACGGAGCCTCAAGCTATCCTCCTGGGTAGAGTGCCATGACATCACAGCTTACAGCAACCTCCAACTCCTGGGCTCAAGCGAGTCTCCTGCCTCAGCCTCCCAAGTAGCTGGGACCACAGGTGCCCACCACAACGCCTGGCCATTTTTTGGTTGCAGCCATCATTGTTGTTTGGCAGGCCCAGGCTGGGGATTCAAACCCGCCACCTTAGGTGTATGTGGCTGGCACCTAATTCGTCTACTTAAATAGCATTCTACTGCTTTAGGCATAGTGTGAGTACTTTAATGATAAAATAATATTAATTCCTCTCTCATCTTGTATTGTTACTGCCATTTGTTTCACTTTTACATAAAGTTTAAATGTATGCACACATACAAGCATATATAATCAAATACATTGTTGCTATTATCACCTTGATTGTTTGTTAGATCAATCAAACAAGAAAATTGAAAGTTTCTATTTTACCTCCATTCATTCCTTCATTCCTGCTCTTTTCTTGATGTAAATTCAAGTTTCTGCCCTTTATCTTCCACCTCTTTAAAGAATTTCTTTGGATATTTCTTGAAAGACAGGTCTACTGGCAACAAATTCCCTTAATTCTTTTATTTATTTATTTAGTCTTAGAAAGTGTTTACTTTTTCTTCCCTTTGGAAAGATAATTTTACAGGTTACAGAATTCTAGGTTGGTGATTTTTTTTTTCTGTTGACAGTTCAAAATTTCAGTTTTCTCTTGTCTCGCTTATATGATTACTGAGGAGAAGTTGGATGTAATTTTTATTTCTGCTCTATTTTAGGTAAAGTACTTTTCACTTTTAGGTTCTTTTGGGATTTTAAATTTATCTTTGATTTTCTGTAGTTTGAAAATGGTATGGCTACATATAGGTTTATTTTTTGGGGGGGGGAGTTGTTTTATTTTTGCATTTATTCTCCTTGATGTTGCCTAAACTTCCTGGATCTGTGGTTTGGTGTCTGACGTTCATTTTGGGGAAAATTTCAGTCATTTTTGTTTCAAATATTTCTTCTGTTCCTTTCTCTTTCCTCCTTCTGAAATTCTCATTACATGTGTGCATGTATGACAGCTTTTGTAATTACTGCTCAGTTTTTGGATATTCTGTTTTTTCTCTTTGGATTTCTGTTTTTTTCCCTTTGTTTTTCAGTTTTGGTTGTTTCTATGGAGTTGTCTTCAAGTTCAGTAATTCCTTTTCTGAGCCATGACCAGTCTACCAAAAAGCCTATTAAACCCATTCTTCATTTCTAAGAAGAGAACAAAGTTTTTGTTCTCTAGCACTTCTTTTTGGTTCTTTCTTATAATTTCCATCTCTCTGTTTATACTGCATGTCTGTTTTTTTTTTTTTTGAGACAGAACCTCCAGCTGTCCCCCTGGGTAGAGTGCCGTAGCATTACAGCTCACAGCAACCTCCAACTCCTGGGCTCAAGCGAGTCTTTTGCCTCCGCCTCCCAAGTAGCTGGGACCACAGGCGCCCGCCACAACGCCCAGCTATTTTTTGGTTGCAGCCGTCATTGTTGTTTGGCGGGTCCGGGCTGGTGATTCGAACCCGCCACCTTAGGTGTACGTGGCTGGCGCCCTAGCCGGTTGAGCTATAGGCGCCGAGCCTCTTACTGCGACTTTTGACTACTTAGACTTCAAAATATATTTAGGGTTCTCCTCGAAGTGTTCATACCAATATCATATGTATTCTGATTCAAAGTCTATATGCCTTATCCCATCATGAGTTCATAGAATTATAAAATGCACAGAATTTGGCAAAACTGACACAAAGAAATTACAAAATATTCCATTGCTTACTTACTTCTTGCAGTAATTTATAAACAAAACCAGTTACTTAATGGAAAATTTATAGTCATGAAAAACTGAGTGATTTCTGGCAGGCACAAGATACAGTCCTAGCTTAGTTAAGAAAATAACTCATATTTCTTACTTACTATTTAAAGCCTTGTCACACTAGTGACCTGCCTTCTTTCTCTCTAGTTTGTGTCTCATAGGTTTTTTTAAAAGTACTTGTCTAGATTCTCTGGATTTAACTAGTTTTTAAAGGGGCAAGAAACATCCAGGAACTAACAGAACTTTTGTGTATCAGAGGGGTGCCGTGAGTCTTCTCAGAACATTTTGGTAGTTGGAGGCTTTTGTAGTGAGGTTAAGGAATCCTTTTCATAGATGTTTTTGAAGAGAAGAGAAACAGTGGCATGTTCCATGGTTGAAAATAAAAGCCATTTTTTAAAGCAGAAAATGGTAATTTTAGTTCTGTCTCTCATACTTTCTGTATTTAGTTTAAATAATCTTGCCCTGTACCATGAATTTCTACAGTGTAGTACAAAATCAGTAATCTTTCTGTCCCATGGAGGGATTGCCTGAAAAGAAAAAGAATATGCTATTCTTGGCAAGAAAGAGTGGCTGCTGACTCAGTCGTCACATGAAGTCACAACCCTTACGTACTTTTCCAGAGGTTGGTGTAGGGGCATTACCCATTACTTTGGGAACCTGGTTGATTACTTAGGCAGATTGAGTGGAACCAGCCATGGAAGTCATTGCTAGCTTTGGAATTCTATCCTCATGGGAAACCCAGTGGTGTTGGCCTTAGTAGTTATTCCAGTGAACAGAGAGCCAATTGGCTCAGCCACATCAGGAGGTACATTAACAGTGTCTTATCTTTCCCTCCCAAATATGTTAGGTTGGATCAGGCAACCATGATGAATAAAATCTTCAAAAAGAGAACAGAAACAATTGCCAGATATTCCTTAACATGTGTATATTTTTAAAGACATGATTTGCCTTGAGCTCAATAGTTACTTCCAAAAACTGAAATCAGAATAGAAGATCTTATTCACAACTCCAGTCTTGGCAGCCAAACCCTAAACATGCAGGAAGTACGACATAAATACAGCCAAATTCAGTGCTCAGGCTGTTTGGTCCAGATGCCTGCCTATAAGAGCAAACCTCAGCAGAGGCATAGGAGAGCTCTGCTTAGAGGCATTTGGAAATCTTTGGGCCACACTGAAGAATAAAGTGGTTCAACTATTCTAAAATACAGGGAAAAGCAGTACTGGCACTCACAATCTTACAGCCAAACTAATATCTCATTTTTTAAGTATTAAGGAAATACTCCTCTGCATTAACTTTTAGTGGGGTTGGGATTGGATAAAATAGTATAAGAGGCAAAAGTTTATCTTTTGGGCTCGGTGCCTGTGGCTCAAGCAGCTAAGGCGCCAGCCACGTACACCTAAGGTGGCAGGTTCAAATCCCCAGCCCAGACCCGCCAAACAATGACGGCTGCAACCAAAAAAAAAAAAAAATAGCCGGGCGTTGTGGCGGGCGCCTGTGGTCCCAGCTACTTGGGAGGCGGAGGCAAGAGACTCACTTGAGCCCAGGAGTTGGAGGTTGCTGTGAGCTGTAATGCCAC
>CAUYTI010070689.1:0-33286 GCA_963575145.1 Galago senegalensis | reverse complement strand
GTGATGCCATGGCACTCTACCCAGGGGGATGGCTTGAGGCTCTGTCTCAAAAAAAAAAAAAAGAAATTTTGACACCTTAACAAAAGTTTACTTTTTCATCCTTTTCTATAAAAGTATCTGCAAAGAGAGGAGGGGGTCTCTAGACTACTTTGCTGTTCTACTTCTTTGAGAACCCGCAGAAGTGTGGAGCAAAACTGTACTGAGTTTTAAACAAAGTCTTACAAACACAAATTTTGAACAGTTACCTGGGCAGGACTGTGTCTAATTCGGCTTCGGATTTTCCTTTTTACGTAGGAGGTAACTTAGCATAGTGCCTGGTGCACGGCAGGTACCCCTGTAACTGTGGCTGTTGGTTCAGTGGTGGGAAATAGAATAAGGAAACAGGGAAAAAAGATTTGCAGATGGGGAGATAAGTTCAGGTGACAGCAAGGAAGAGTGTGAGGGTGACAGTACAATAAACCAGTGAGCAAGCCAAGAGGTCACATCTCGTTTGGTGGCTTATTTCACACAGACAAACTGTCCCAGTAACTCGGAGAGAAGCCGTGTTTAATCTGCAATGCCATTTGGTTCTGATGCTTAGGAGAGACTTTAACCTTCTTTGACCTTCTAATTGGACTCTTCTGGGTTTTCTGCCCACGTGTGAAACCTTCACGCCTCCTTCCCCTCCGTGGATTCCTTTTCTTTTAGCTTCTGAGAGCAGTTTTTGTTTCCTTAATAAGCTGAATGGCCATATGTGTCATTTTGCTGGGACTGTCTTAGCTGAGCCTACTGTTTCAGTATAATTTCTGATTCTGACCCCTCTCCGTATTAAAAGTGTCCACATTAAATGACCCTTCTCCTAAAAAGGGAATTTTGTAGCTTTCTGTATATTGTCAGAAATCTTTACAGTGTGCAGACTGCTTAGATGAGTTAACATGGAGGTAGTACCAGTAAGATTACATATTAGACTAGTATCTTAATATAATGGTCAGTACTAAGTAGAAAAGAGAGAAAATAAGCAGTAGCTGAAATGGATCAGATGTATGATAGAGAAAAACCAATTGATTTCAACAAAATGAACCTTAGTTACGACTAGGCACTGGTGTAGCCATATGAGAAAGGGATTTAAGGTTATCTGGATGATGGGGAGTACCTGGGGAACTAGCATCCTTTGATAAAATCTTATAGTCATTTTTATTTAGAATTTCAGTGTTTTCATAGCAATTGTAATTTCAGTCAGTCGCATTTCTACATAGACAGGAAAGGAAATAATCTCTTGGAACAGAAATTTTGTCAACAGCTTAAGGAAATGATTGGAGGGTAGATTGTTAAATTCAGACTTTCCCCTTAAATCTTCTGATTAAGTGTCTTTTGATGAAAATGACAGTAATGTTTTAATCAAATAGATACTCGTATAGGGACTCCAAGGACATTAATATAATGTATGTTTTTCTCTTTATACTTAGGGTTAAACTGGCTTTGTGTTTCCTATACATGGATTTGAGGAAACAAATTAGTGTTTTGTTATACAAATATACGTAAAAGCTTTTAGTGTCCAGGAAATGCTTGACACAATTGCAATATGACAGTTGGGTGTAAGATTAAAAACATACTTATGATTAGTCTTTTCCATATTCATATTTTATGAGGTAGTGATGCATTTACCTTCAGGCCCCACAGTTCCTTGCTCCTGGCAATATTAGCTCTTTAAGGAGATTATATTTGCAGAGGAGAGGGAATGTTTCTGTGTATTCCTAAAATTCTGTTCATCTTAGAGTTAAATTCTGACTCTGCCACTGGCTATGTGTTAGTGAGTTCTCCCCCTGAGTCTCAGACTTTTAGCTAAAAAAATGGAAATAGTCAAATCTACTGCTTAGTTTATTAGTCAGATTTTTATTAATTCCAAAGTCTCAAATGGATAAATACCAAATATATCTGACCAAGGTTGGTGTTCTTCCAGGCTCAGGAATCAGTAGCAAGTACTGAGGATGGAGAGACACGTGATTGTTGGAAGGGCGAGACTTAAAACGTAGGTTGAGCGTTCCTAATCCAGAAAGCTCAGATGCTTCAAATTCTGAACCGCTTTGAGAGCCAAGGTGGTGCTCAGCAGAAAGGCTTAGTGGAGCACTTCAGATTTGAGGTTTTGGGGTTAGGGATGCTGAACCAGTAAGTATATAATGCAGATATTCCAAAATTTGAAAAAAATCTCAAATCTAAAACACTGCTGGTCCCAAGCATTTTGGATAAGGGATACTCAGCCTTCTGTTAACAGCCAGTTGCTGGCCCATCAGAAAGGATGCCAACTGCAGACACTCTGGGTGTTCATCAGGGCACCACCCACTGATTCATCAGGTCACCGCCCACCGATTATCGGCCTGAGTTGTCCAGAAATCTCTGTTTAACCTGTGATGATGCTTTGCAAGGAAGCCCACTGGGACTCCGGGTTAAATTAATGCCTCCTCTGAAATGATCAGGAAAGGGAACCGTCTGCACACGGTGAGGAAAGCCTGTACTTCGTGCCTTGATTTCAGAGGTTCCCCTTTCCCTTGGGAATCTTGCTGATCATTGCGGCCAGTACTGTGTTGGCTCTTTGGGCCGTCTGCTTTCCCATTTTTGTCTCTATCCCTTATTTAGAAACACACCCTAATTCCCTACAGAATACAGAAGTTCACTTTATGACATTGGCTGCTGACTAGGGAGGTCTGGAAGCACCCCGCACTGGACCCTCTGCACATCTGCCTCTTCAGCCTTATACCACCTAATCTCCACCTTCACAAGTGACTGTCAGCTGGTCACGGTCACTGCTGACCTTCAGTTGTGCTCTTATCATCTGTTTAATTTCCGTGGATCGGTAGTGGTGTTCCTTCTTTCAGTTCTGATTTTAGTTATTTCACTCTTCTCTCTTTTCTTTTTTTTTAAGACAGAGTCTCAAGCTGTCACCCTGGGTAGAGTTCTGTGGTGTCACAGCTCACAGCAACCTCAAACTCTTGGGCTTAAGCAATTCTCTTGCCTCAGCCTCCCAAGTAGCTGGGAAAATAGGCGTCTACCACAATGCCCAGCTATTTTTTAAGTTGTAGTTGTTGTTGTTTGGCAGGCCTGGGCTGGATTCCAACCTGCCAGCTCTGGTGTATGTGGCTGGCACCCCAGGCACCTGGCACCCTAAGCACCGGGCACCCTAGGCACTGGGCACCCTAGGCACCGGGCACCCTAGACACCGGGCACCCGAGGCACCTGGCACCCTAGGCACCTGGCACCCCAGGCACTGGGCACCCTAGGCACCTGGCACCCTAGGCACCGGGCACCCTAGGTACCTGGCACCCTAGGCACCGGGCACCCTAGGCACTGGGCACCCTAGACACCAGGCACCCTAGACACTGGGCGCCCGAGCCACTGGGCACCCTAGATACTGGGCACCCCAGGCACCTGGCACCCTAGACACCCGGCGCCCCAGGCACCTGGCACCCTAGGCACCGGGCCACACTCTTCCCTCTGTTCTTAGTCTACCTAATGGTTTGTCAGTTTTGGACTTTCTGAAGAAGCAACTCTTGATTGTGTAGATTTTTCTCAGAGGTTGACTTTGACTTTTATTTGTAAATCGTTCTTACCCTAAGCAAATTGGTATTTTAGATTAGTGTTGGGCTTCTGTATTTTGTTTTTGTAGTTAAGCAATGCAGAAGACTCTATTGCCTGACATATATAGAGTATAGGGTGGCCATAACGTTTGTGTGCAATTGGAAATTTAAAATAGCACGCAACATTGATGGCTGCCCTGTAGAAAGGGTTTCAATAACCAGAGCTTTAAAATAATGAAATTGAGTGTCTCTGCTGCTGTTTTTCCCCTTTGTCACACTGCCCATTGCAACTTGTTCTTTTTTCTTCTCTTTCTCTCTTTTGGAGACAGAGTCTGACTCTGATGCCTGGGCCAGTATAGTGTTGTCAGCCTAGCTCACAGCAGCCTCAAACTCCTGGGCTCAAGTGATCCTCCTGCCTCAGCCTCCTGAGACACCATGCCCGTCTTACTTTTTAACTTTTTGTAGAGATGAATTCTTCTGTGTTGCTTGGGCTGGTCTTGAACTCGCAGCCTCAAGCAGTCCTTTTGTGTTGGTTTCCCAGAGTGCTGGGATAACACGTGTGAGTCACAGAGCCCAGCCTCTTCTCATAATTTGTTTTATTATTGTGGTTACTCTCTTATAAACAGTTAAGTAGCGTCCCGTGATTTGATTCTTTTCTTGAAAGTTTCTTACATTTTCTTCATGCTGAACTGGTGTAAGTTCAGGTGAGATTAATTCATTGTCATTATATTAAATGGAAAGCTAATAATATTAATAAAAAAGGGGTGATTTAGGGAAATTTGGAGGACTAGAGGATTGAAAATTCCAAACTTTAATTTCAATTTCATGAACCATACTGGGTCATCCAACATGTCGACCTGTTGCCTCTCTCCACCCGACCTCTCCTAGGTAGAAAAGCTGACAGAACCATGATTTAGGGAATTGTCCTGTCTGTGATTTGAGCCATAGGCAGTTTCAGTGTTCAAACAATTCATATCGTGACTTCTTTTCTACAGAAGCTGAGAATCTTGTTCAGGCCTCTTGGTATAGTTTAATTTCTCCCTTGTTCCTTCACTTCTTTCTCATTCTCCTTTCCCCTTTGCAGATCAGGAATTTCCTAGCTACATATTTTTAAAAAAATATTTAATTAACAAAGATTATATCCTATATTCAAAGTGTACATCATGATGATTTGATAAACATATCAAATGCTGATTAAACATACAGAGCGCTTCGCCAATTTGTGTGTCATTCTTGTGCAGGGGCCATGCTAATCTATAAAGTTCGTCTGCAATTTTAAATTATTGCCAAAGTAAGTGCTTTTAAGTTTTATAGTTTTTTTTTTTAATTCTACATGGTATACACCTGCCTTCTGTGTCCCCAACCTCCTTGTGTGTTTTATTGCCCTAATCCTTACTCAAAACTTTTTGTAAACCAAACCATTTATTTAAGAGACTTCTGCCAGTTTTTCCATGGATATCATAATTTGTTGTTATCTAATCACTAACAATCAATTTTATTTCACCAAAAAAATTTCTTATACTATTGCTTTATAACAGGTATTCCATTTTATTGATTCTAAGACACGCATCTTTTCACATTTTAACATCTTTGAAATTTGATGTCTCTTGTAATTGCTAACATTTTACAACTATTACTGGCAGCACTTGTGTTTTTATTTTTAATACATAAAATATTGGTGCATCTTTCGGTTAACAGCAATTAGATCTATGACCATTGTAATAATTAATAGGACCCATAAATGACCATTAACATATTTACAAAAAGTTTAGAGTGGAAAAAAGTTACTTATAGGCTCTAAACCTTTATACTTAAATATTTTTATATGTATTCCATTCAAGTCTTTTTTTTTCTTTTGCCTGAGTACTTATTTTTGGTTCTAGTTATAGCCTATATCCTATTTTGCTTCTCTTAATTTTATTACTGTTATATCTTAATTCCCTTCTGCTGTAGGCATTCGTATTGGTCATTTTCAAAAACTACACAATCTGGCCAGGCATGGTGGCTCATACCTATAATCCTAGCATTCTGAGAGGCCGAGGTGGGTGGATTGCTTGAGCTCACAAATTTGAGATCAGCCTCAGCAAAAGTGGGACCCCATCTCTACTAAAAATAGAAAAAACTGAGGCAAAAGTATTACCCAAGAGTTGGAGGTTGCTGTTGGCCACAGCAACAGGCTCAGAGGCTAGGGTGCCAGCCACATATACCAGAGCTGGGGGCTCAGACCCAGCCCGAGCCTGCCAAACAACAATGACAACTACAACAACAACAATGAAAACAAAAGTAGCTGAGCATTGTGGCGGGCACCTGTAGTCCCAGCTACTTGGGAGGCTCAGGCAAGAGAATTGCTTAAGCCCAAGAGTTTGATGTTGTTGTGAACTGTGATGCCACAGCACTCTACTGGGGGTGATATAGTGAGACTCTTGTCTCTTAAAAAAATAACCACACATATACACAGACTTCACAATCTGTCTAGTGTATGATCATAACAAAACTGCCTACTGTCCAACATTGAAAATTTAGATGGTTGCCATTTTTCCTGTGGTAAATAGGAATGCTTCAGTGAACAACTCCTTTTTGTATTTTTTGGTTATTAATTTTGACCATTTTTTAATGAAATATAACTCTGTAGAAGACCCCTGAACTGTCTTTTCTTGTGAAGAATCACCCTTCATATTTAAATAAATCATTAACTAAATAGCTGTTGTAACACTGTTCATTCATTCATTCATTTATTTACTCATCCGTCTGTCCACCAAGAATACATTGTATTATTATGTGTTTGGTAGTTTCCAACAGCTAAGGAATCGCAATTAAATAGGATACCTGTCTGACTTTGATAATCTCATTGTCTAGTGGAATACCGGGACTTATCAAAAATTATATACTGCAGTGTGATGAGGGATGCTAGAAAGAGATGGGTAAAATCCCTTAGTTGTATGACATTGACTTTGGCAGCCTTGTAGATCGGTGTCCTTTAAAATGCAAGGTGAACATACCATGTCACATGTAATAAAATAAAATAAGTTTTGCCTGACAGAACGTGGCTCCACCTGACCTGTCTAACCTTTTTCTTCGAGTCTACATCTGTGTCCTGCGAGGTCTGTGATCCAGATTCCACATGTTGTTTCTTTAAAATACTAAGCTCCTTGTGTCTGTTAACTGTGTCACACACCTCTTTCCTCTTCTCTGCCTGCTGCAGACTGTGTTCATAATAGGTGCAGAGTATTGACATTTGCTTCATTTGACTGACTTTCTATGATACTTCTTTCTCAAATGAATGACAGTACTTTGCTATTTTATGATTTCTTTAGAACTTCACGGTCAATTTACATTCTGTGATTTTGGTGACACCAATGCCATTTTAATTCTATCTCATCATATTTATTGAGTTAGAAAAATCTCACGTTGAGAAGGTATTTGAGAGATTATAGACGCCAATAAAGATTTTTGTAGCATCAGTTTAAAATTCTGCTGCTTGTGATGGGTAGAAACAGAACCTTCACTAGATAAAATAAAGCCCCCTCCTATAAATTTTTGGAGGGTCTAGAAAGCCTTTATAGTGGGGAAGAAAACAAAAAATATTTCTGTATCACTAAGTATCAACAATTCAGGTATTAGATACCATCGGTCTGTTTTGTAAATAGCCGCTGATTATGGTTCTATCATTGCAAGGTCATTGGCTCCCTGTGAATTTGCCTGCTTTATACTTGCGCGTTAAAAAACTGACTTCAATTTTTAAGCTTGTCAGAAATTGGAAACAGCTTTTGGGAATGACTTTTTGAGGTTTTTTTTTTTTTTCTATTTCTTTTTCATTTCTGAAACCAAAAGAGAGAATTGTGCCATGTTCTTTACAGACCTGCGGTGATTAGACCGTATGTTTTGATATGCACACAAAACTCCTGTGCAGAATCCCTGTCCTGAGATCCCCAAACAAGGGGGTAATTTGAGGTTGACTAAGACAGATTTGAAAGATACTATGTGAGCATCATTAATTCCTTGGATGACTGTGGATGAAATGAAACTCTTGCTTTAGCAGCCGGTAGATATTTTGAGGGACTCGACTGTGCAAAAGAATACGTGGTAATGATGATTTGGCAGTTGGTGGAATTTGAAGGAGCATTTACATCACCAACTAAAAGAAAATTAATTTTTTTTCCCCCGACGTGATTTATGGTC
Source organism: Galago senegalensis (assembly GCA_963575145.1). Lineage (NCBI taxonomy): Eukaryota > Metazoa > Chordata > Mammalia > Primates > Galagidae > Galago > Galago senegalensis. Next base: position 25,556 of record CAUYTI010070689.1, on the reverse strand, counting down.
TTGAGTTCGGTGACTGAGGGATTGATCTCTTGGCAAGCGTCTATGAAATAAACACTGCAGGAAGAGAAATTATATGCATGCATCAAGCTTTGCAATTTATCTTCTAAGCTCTCTTTTATGGGGTGTGTGTACTCTTGTTGTGTTCAGCTAACAAAAGGTAACTGTTCTTTGTCATGAAAGGCTTTCTCAGTTTCCAGAGACCAGGGGGCCCCACAGAGAGGGACTGGCTTTCTCATTTGTGTTCATGCTGTTACTTCATTTGACTATTTTATGAAGCCTTTCTGGTCCCCATCAACAGTTCCTTCTCATCTATCTTAACTTTTAGCTTCATCTGCAAAATTTGTGCAGTTAGCCCGAGACATAGGCAGATAAATTGCCTGGGTTCAGCTTCCTGAGACTTGGGAGTAAATACGTTGCAGCACACTGATTTGATGGATGGATGGATGCAGCTTTTTGGCAATATTGATGTTTTTACACTTCAGTATAAATCTTCAGACGCCTTGGTTTGCATTTCTGTAGTCATGGGCTGTTCTCCGTCACTGATTTTCAAACTGCCTCATTGCAGTTAAGTGGAAAGACACGATTTTTCTTCTGCACCCACTGTTCCTCTGCCCACTCATAGCACTAAGGATTGTGGGCGCGAGTCTCTGGCCAGATGTGAATAGTGGCAGCTCCCAGTTCACAAATGGTTATATTCCCAAAGTAAAGTCCATTGTATAGTCAGTTTGTGGTTTAAAACTTGGAATGTGTTGGTTAATGGTAGAAAGCAGTAGAGTCTAAGAATTTCTGTAACCCGTAATAGAAACATAGTTTTATTTGGACTTTAAAACATAAACGTGTCATCCTTGAGTGAGTAGACAGCCCCCTGTCTGTACCCGTGTATGCTGGGCAATGGACCCATCGGTTCTTACCCAGAAGCGTGAAGAATGTCTGAATGGTTTGAAGAGTTACGTTATTGAGAAGACGCTGGGTAGGTTCTGAACTTGCCAGAAGTTGAGAGAAAGGTAAGGAACAAAAGGAGAGGACACGGCCAGATTCACAGCCAAGGACACACAGTCTGCCTAGGTCTCTGTAGGGTGGACCCTGTCACTGAACCCTGGACATTGGTGTTCATGTTGACCACCCCATGGGGACCAGAAACTTGGTCCCAATTCTGTCACCTCAGCCTTTGCTGCCTCTGGGCACTGGGGGTTATCGCCATTGTCCTGACCCAACTCCTCCTGTCTCCCTAGATCTAGATGTGGGGTTGGCCAAGGCTAAGTTGTGTGCTCCTATCTTAGCTGTAAGAGACTCTGGGAAGGTGAGTGTCCATCCATTTTTGCATCTACCATTTTTTTTTTTTTGAGATAGAGTTTTACTTTGTCACCCTCAGTAGAGTGCTGTGGCATCATAGCTCACAGCAACCTCAAATTCTTGGACTCAAGCAATTCTCTTGCCTCAGCCTCCCAAGTAGCTGGGAATATAGTTGCCTGCCACAATACCTGGCTATTTTTTTTAGAGACAGGGTCTCTTGCTTAGGCTGGTCTCAAACTCCTGAGCTCAGGCAATCCACCTGCCTCAGCCTTCCAGAGTGCTAAGATTACCCACGTGAGCCACCATGCCCAGCCGCATTTTTTGCTTCTATGTTGAAAGATGCATCTCTCATCAAAAATCACATGAGGAAGAATTCTCTAAATACAGACAGATGGAGTCTAGATGCTGGACATTCCCCCATCCTTCTTCTCCCACAAGGATAAAACTCACTTATAAGAAGCGCCAGTAGGAACTCTGGACTGTAATCCCTGGAAGTTACGGTGCAACCAAGGTGTTTTTATCCATACGGAGCTGCAGCTAATGAGTTCTGTGATACCAAGATGACTGGTTCTTCTTGTATACTGATTTCCAGGGACCCTCCTATGTCTCAATTAAAGCTAGAGGCATGAAGACTTAGGAATGTTTGACCTCTCAGTGTGGTCATTAAAGTAAGATAAAGTGCGTTAAATTGAATTTTAACAACGTGATTACCTAGGAGGCACAGATGAAGATCTGTTTTCTTGTTTATATAGAAAACGAAATTCACATTATCAGTTTGTCTTACACAGCTGAGTAGTTTTTATGTTTCATTGATCAACTTTTACCCTTATAAAAATCCATTTTTAATTGCAATACCACATGTATGCTTATAGCTGACGAATTCCTGCCCCACTTGATGTGCATTGACTTTTTACATTTCTTGAAAGCAATTTCAATTCATTTAGTTCTTCATGCATTTACTTCCCTGTGTTTGTATTGGTATTTCTTAAATTTTCTTGAAAGCAATTTCAATTCATTTAGTTCTTTATGCATTTACTTCCCTGTGTTTGTATTGGTATTTCTTAAATTTTCCTTTCAATTTGAGGCATTAAACTTGACTTCCCATTGAGGAAGCAGAGGGGTTAGCTTTCTTGAATTCTCCCTGCTTTAAATACCTGCCCTTTACACTTTAAGATAGTTCCACCTCTTGGCTCAGCGCCTTTGGTGCAAGTGGCTAAGGTGCCAGCCACATACACCTGAACTGGTGGTTCAAATCCAGCCTGGGCCTGCCAAACAACAAAGATAGCTGCAACCAAAAAATAGTTGGGTGTTGTGGCAGGCACCTGTAGTCCCAGCTACTTGGGAGGCTGAGGCAAGAGAATCACTTAAGCCCAAGAGTTGGAGATTGCTGTGAGCTGTGATGGAACAGCACTCTATCCAGGGCGACAGCTTGAGGCTCTGTCTCAAAAAAAGAAGATAGTTCCAGCTCAATTTGTTTTCATTGTAAATACTTTTCACAGCTGAGCTATGCAGTATATTGTATTTTCTTTCTTGTATAGCATATTAAAAATCTTTTTTTCTTTTTTCTGCTTAACATTGTATTTACATTCTGTGTATTTGTCTTCAAATTCTGAAACACAATAAAGCACAATGGCTCATCTCTTGGTTCTTATAAACATGTGTGCCTGACATGTTTCCTGGAACCCTCTGCTTGCCTGCTCCATTGTGGACTGTTTATTCTTTTTTTTTTGAGACAGAGCCTCAAGCTGTCCCGCTGGGTAGAGTGCCTGTGGCATTACAGCTCAGAGCAACCTCCAACTCCTGGGCTCAAGCGAGTCTCCTGCCTCCGCCTCCCAAGTAGCTGGGACCACAGGCGCCCGCCACAACGCCTGGCTATTTTTTGGTTGCAGCCGTCATTGTTGTTTGGTGGGCCTGGGCTGGGGATTCGAACCCGCCACCTTAGGTGTACGTGGCTGGCGCCTTAGCCGGTTGACCTATAGGCACCGAGCCTGTTTATTCTTTTTTTGAGACAAGACTTACTGTGGCATCATAGCTCACAGCAACCTGAAACTCCTGGGTTCAAGCAACCCTCCTGCCTCAGCCTCCCAGGTAGCAGGAACTACAGGTGTGTGCCACCATGCCAGGCTAATGTTAGTATTTTTAGTAGAGACTGGCTCTTGCTCTTGCTCAGCCTAGTCTCAAACTCCTGAGCTCAAATGTTCCTCCTGCCTCAGCCTCCAAAAGCATGAGGATTACAGGTAGGAGCCACCACACCTGGCTGGGACTGTTTGTTCTTGAGGCCTGATACACAGCTTTGGAACTAGGATTTTCCCTCACAGTCATATTGGGAGTTTTGACTGACGATTTTTCTTGATGACATTTGTTTTAGTTTTGACCTTTTTTTTTGAGATAGAGCCTCAAGCTATCCCCCTAGGTAGAGTGCTGTGACATCCCAGCTCACAGCAACTTCTCCAACTCCTGCGCTCAAGGGAGTCTCCTACCTCCACCTCCTAAGTAGCTGGGACTACAGGTACCTGCCACAATGCCTGGCTATTTCTTTTTGGTTGCAGCTATCATTGTTGTTTGGCGGCCCGGGCTGGATTCAAACCCGCCACCTTAGGTGTATGTGGCTGGCACCTTAGCCACTTGAGCCACAGGTGCTGAGCCTTGGTTTTAACTCTCTGGGGGGCATTGCCCAATTGCTTTGTGAGAAAGTGTGCATGGAATTTTTTTTTTTTTTTGAGATCTGGCATCTGTGAAAATATCCTTTAACCTCTCTTATGATTTATATTGAATTTAAAGTTGCAGATTCCTTCGGAGACGTTTAGAGGCCCTGCTCCATTTTCTTCTGTTTTGTTGCTCAATCGTTGGATACTCTACCAATTCTGTTTACTTTGTATATAACTTTTTTTTTTCTTTTTGGGAAGCTTTTGGGGTACTGTTTAAAATCTCCCATGTTCTGAGGTCTTGTCATAACGTGCTGTTCCTTTTCTCCTCCGTGGGGAAGGTTTCTGTGGGGAGGGCGGGAGGATAATTCTTCCCCCTGTTTTCTCTGCTCCCTCTTTTCTGCAGCTTCTGCTTGTCATTTGCTGGAAGCCTTGGGTTTTCCTTCCAATTTAATTATTGTTCAAAAAAATCCTGATATTCATCCTTGTATCTTTGTATTCTACTTTGGGGGCACATTTACCTTTATTTTTCTAACCTTTTATTGATTTTTTATTTCTGTGGTCACTATTAATTTCTGGGAGCCTTTTCCTATTCTCACAATACAGTGGACCTTTGTAAGCGGACCCCCTCTCCCCCAAGGGACTGTAACAAACTGGTCAGCACACAGAGGTGGTCACCATGAGGAACTAGCTTGCTGTACTGATAGGCACAGTGGTACGTGTCTGGTCTTTGAAAATTAGGTTAATACAAGGAGGTGGTCAATGTAGGGAGGCAGTCAACTGTGGAGGTTCTGTGTTTCTGTTTTGTAGCGTCCTGTTCTTTATTCTCTTGGGATTGTTAAACGTGTATATTTGAAGTTTTCTTGATGTGGCGTCTTTTATTCTCTTGGGGTTATTAAACATGTATATTTGAAGTTTTCTCCCTGCACTGACTCTCTCTCCTGAAGTTTCTGTCTGTCACACTGGACCCTGCGTCACATGTCTGGCGCTGATGTTGTCATTTTCTGTTTCTGAGATGCTGCTGAGTGAGGCTTTGTCAACTGGTGGCCTCGCCATGAGATGACCACCTGCTTGCAGAAGTCATCTTGCCTTTCAATTTTGATAACTGTAGATGTCTTTTCTTGGGCTGGAGTTTCTCCAGAAAAATCTTCCAGGCTCCTGCCTATGCAGTGCCCTGGGAATCGAGCAGGGCAGGGGCTGGTGTGCACACTTGCCCTCAGCCCTCTCTGTCAGCCTGGCACCTCCTGGCCTCCCGAGTCCCCATCCTCTCTAGTGAGTTGAACGTTTGCAAGGAGCAAACGTAAACATTCTTCTGCTGTTGGGAGCAGGGTCTTTACCAAGCTTCATGGTTTAGGAACTGTACCATTGGGAGGTTTGCTCCTTAAACACATGTGAGCAGTTCTCTGCCTTCCCCTCCACCCGCCAAGTCCCACCTTACCTTGCACTTTCTTCCGGTTCTGTGTCCCTATTTGGCTCATGACTTTGGACAGTTCTGCCTACGGATGAGCAAGTCTTGTCTGCCCTGCTTGGCAAGTTCACGCGTCTGCTTTTCATTTTCCAATTGTTTTCCCCGTTACGCTGTCCTCTTCCTTCCTCTTCTCATGAGTTTGTCTCTGCCCTTTGCTCATTGTCATTGAGTGGAGCTTTGGGAGGGAGTGGGGATGAGCCCGGATTGTGACCTACCATATGTAACTGGAAAACGTTGAGGTTCATTTGAATGCAGGTACGTAGTTGTCTGGCCCACTTCATGGGGGGTGAATTCGGTCCCTCTTCACTTCCGTTCAGAGGTTGTTGCTCTCACTGTCAGGATGAACTGAGCGCTACCCTTTCTTGATTTGAGAAAATAGGGGCAAAATGGACAGTTACCTCTAAAGTGTTAATGCCAGGTCGGACCTCAAACCCAGTCACAAGTATAACAAGATTTCCAACAGTACAAAAAACCCAAAAAAATGGCCCCATCCCTGGAGCCGTGGCCGCACTTGGATGGGCTTTCTCAGTTCGGCGCGTTACTTTCCGAGAGCTTTTCTGTCCAGGGATTCCGGTTGTGTTCTTTAGGGAACTGAGCTTCCACAATTCCTTAGATTCTATCAAAAAATGCTGCTGGATCGTGACATCTTTCCGATGATAAAAGTCACTCAGAGTTTCTTTTGCAAAATGCAGGTTTCATCATGTGCCAAAGGCTTGCATCAGCTGAACAGGTAAACCACAGCAGACTCAGAACCAACATTCTCTTTCCGTTTTTCTCCTTAATTTCCTTAGTCCTCCAATTTCAAGATTAACAACTGACTTTTTTTTTTTTACAGTGTTTAATATATTGTTAAGGTTCATCAAGGATTATTTTTGAATTATTTTGGGCCTTACCCATCGTAAGCAAAAGGGTAGTTAGTTCAAATCTTGAAGGTTTTATGTCCTCCAGGGTTTGAATGAATGTAAGGCAATCTGATCTGATTTCTTATCTAGAGTTTACAAACTCTTTGTTTAAAAAAAATTGTTTACTTTCTCTTGGTAGAATTAATATTTTTCTGTTTCAGACACCTCACGTTCTTTTGTTGATACAGCAAGATGGACAGTATGTCAAAGTTCTTAGAGGAAATGGAAGATTTGAAGGTTCCTGTTGTCATCGTACCAGATAAAAAGTGCTGGGTGTCTGTTTTATGCTAAAGCTTACTACTGGAAGTGTGGAATACTTCTGTTCCTAAAACCGCAAATAGATGCTTCTTCTCATTATCATAGCTCAAGTGATCATCTTTTTTAATGAGATGGGGTATACCCCGTTGTGGTTTTTGCGGATGGAATGATTAGATTACTTGATGCAGAGCTTGGGGGAAAATAGCCCTGGTGAGACAGATGATGGAAATTTTACTGGAAGCTAAAATAACAATGGTTTTATTCTTTTCCTTTTTCTTTCTGCCTGTTTTCCCCTCTTGTTCCTTTAACTTTTCGTTTGTTATTTTTGATTCTTAAAGGGATTTGCCTGTATTATTTTAATATGTTGGTACATTTACGCATTTCTAACTACGTTTTAACTTAAAGAGAGAATTACCTGGGGAACGTAACTATTTGCAAAGAGTTGGATGGGGCAGGATTAGGTACGGCGGATGTAGTCTGATTTGTGTTAGGCGGACTGCAAAGTATTGTTTATTACTTTGGAGGCAGCTGGTGGAAGGAGAAAAGTTACTTCTGTGCTGGTTTTAGAATCTTCTGTGTTTATGAAAGTGAGGCACGAGAAAGTAAAGAGAAGAAAATAAAAGAAATTTAAGAGAAATAAGATAATAGTTTTGAAGGTGCTTTGTAAACTGCTAAATAACATGCAGGTGTTACTTTTTCTGGCAAGGATTGAACTTAAAGTGAGAAAGAAGACCCACAAAGAATGCTATAAAGGAAAATGAGGAAAAGAAATAACTTGGAATAAGAAGTGATAGGAAAATCCTGATGGGACATTTTTACATTTCAGGTTTTTTTTTAAATTTGAAAATGCATTAGTACCTGTACTTCCTATTTGAGCAGTTAAGTGAAAATTATTTTATTAATTAGCCAAAGCAATGTTCTGTTGAAAATAATTTGGAAAAGTCTTATCATATGGGACAGTGAGAGTCGAGTATGGATAAAATCCACTAGGCGTGTGACCTTCCCAGCTCTGAGCAATGGTCTGCGTGTTGTGGGGTTACACTTTTTCTCCTTCATTAAGGTTTAATTCACATTTGTTGATCTATTGTGCACCTTCCATCTTGTTCTCATTCAGACCTTTGCGAGACGGGCATCCTTAGCCTGTTTCACAAACGAGGCACAGAAGGCTGAGTAATTGGTCCAGAGCCACTTACGTAAGCCATGGCAAAACTGTCCCTTCTCCAGGTTTCCAGCTTGGTCCCACTTTTTCCAGATACTTCCCATCAGAGCAATTGGTTCGTTTTGTGGCTGCAAAGATGGTGCTTATTGTATTTCTCTAAAAGGTCTTGTTAAATAACAGTAATCCCCTCCTACACCCCCATGTTTTAAGCTTGGCAGTGTTTGTACTAACTGACTTCAAGTGAAAGTTCTGCCTGGCTCAGCGCCCATAGCTCAGTGGTTAGGGTGCTGGTTACACACACCTGAGCTGGCAGGTTTGAACCCATCCTGGGCCTGCTAAAAACAATGACAACTACAACAAAAATAGCTGGGAGTTGTGGCGGGTGCCTGTAGTCCCAGCTGCTTGGGAGGCTGAGGCAAGAGAATTGCTTAAGCCCAAGAGTTTGAGGTTGCTGTCAGCTGTGATGTCACAGCACTCTACTGAGAGCAACATAGTGAGACTTTTTCTCAAAAAAAAAAAAAAAGAAAAGAAAAGAAAGTTCTGCCTAAGGAATACTATTTGATTTCCTTAAGACCTGGGAAATAAACAGAAAAGTCATCTCGGCAGCCTAAGTTGGTATTCAGAGGCTGTGTACTATGCCCTTCAGATCTACCGCTGGGTGTTTTAAGTCTAATTTTCTTAAACTTCATTATTTTATTTGGGTTCTAAAATCATAGCTGACTTGAAGAAGGGGTAGGTTGGTACTCTTAACAAAAATGAATTGTAACTCTTCAGGGCAAGGGACAGGCAACAGCCAGACTATGAGAGGCAGATAAAATACCTCAGAGCCTTTGAGTGGAGGAGCCTTTCTCTGTGCCTGGAAGGTTCCAAGAACAGCTGTCTCGCCACGGGTCCTCAAGGGCAGGCTGAGCCCAGCTGCCAGCAGCACACACCTAAAGCCAGCCTTACACCCTGTCCTTCTGTTTCCTTTCAGTTTACCTTCCACTCAAATCCCCACGCTGTAAATCCTGGCTCTGCACCTGACTCTAGCTTTGCTTTCACATTTGGCTTTTCAGAGTCTGTTTACACCTGTGCTCTCCTTGGCGTTTGAACTTCAGTGGGCTCCTCCTCCTGATTCTCTGCACACCCCCATGCTTGGGTTGGATCCCCCTTCAGCTCGCTCTATAGAGGCAGCAAGCCAGCCCCTGCCTGGTGACTCCTGGGCCAGCACCTTTTCCTTGGAGTTAGTACTCTCATGAGCAAATTAATGGATGGTCGTGCTGATGATCTTGTGTCGCCAAATAGGCGTTAATCATATTCCAGAATCTGTGCAGAAGGCAGTACCTTTTAGAAAAAAAACATCATCCACTGTGGTTGAAATTAAACCCATTTTTAATACTTATATGGGTAGTCCTTCAACTATTATGAAAATGTTGATCATTTTCAATGTCTTATTCCTTGAGTTTTCTAAAAGACAGAAATTAAACCATAACTACGGATTGATGCAGAGATTATAATTAGCAAGTTATAGAATATATTATTTCTGAAGCGCATAAGCAGCCTTTTAATAGCCTGCACCAACTTCCTATAAAAACCGTTGCTCTAAGCCAGCCGTTTTTAGAAGTGTTTACAAATTTATCTTTTGTGTCAACAGCAGCAAATACTTCAGCAGAGCTATTACGTTGTTGCAGAACAGTGACGTGCAGATAGTAGCACTGGTGGCTGTGGACATGTTTATTTTGGAGAGAATTCTTGGCATTTTTGCCCCACATCAGCATAATAAGAATTTGTAGGAGAGGAGGGAGGCATCAGTATATTTGGTGAGGATTAATGACCTGGTAGATCATTTGCAGTAGTGAATATGTTACGGATAGTGCTGTAAATGGAGTAATTACAAAGCTGCACAGTAAACACTTCATGGGCTGGCTCGGATATTCCCCTCCTTTCCTGGATGGCTGTGTTCAAGTGAGCCGTGTGGAGTTTGTCTCCGTCTCTTAGCTTTCTTAAGACCAGAAAGAGGACTGAGAGTTTCAGAGATTTGTTTCTTTTATAAGATGTTATAAATCAGGGCGGCACCTTTGGCTCATATACGGGGGTGGGAGGGTGGGGGGGGTTGTGAGTTCGAACCTGGACCCAGTCAAAACTGCAAAAAAGGCTCGGTGCCTATAGCTCAACAGGCTAAGGCACCAGCCACATACACCTAAGGTGGTGGGTTTGAATCCCCAGCCCGGACCCGCCAAACAACACTGACGGCTGCAACCAAAAAATAGCTGGGCGTTGTGGCGGGCGCCTGTGGTCCCAGCTACTTGGGAGGCGGAGGCAGGAGACTCTCTTGAGCCCAAGAGTTGGAGGTTGCTGTGAGCTGTAATGCCACGGCACTCTACCCAGGGGGACAGCTTGAGGCTCTGTCTCAAAAAAAAAAAAAACAAAACTGCAAAAAAATAATCTGATTTGATGTTTTTAAGATCAACTTACTTCTTAGCAGTTCAGGAAAATGTCACATAGTACATACTAAGAGAGAAGCTATCTCTTATTTTTGGAAACTTTGTCATTCAAGTTATTTCTAGGCAGATACTGTAGTGTGTGTGCCTCTGCGTAACATAGAAACTGTATTCAGTATGATACCTCACAACTTACCAGTCAGAAGAAGTGAACCGGTGCATAGTAGACAGATATACAGAGGGTACCAAAGGAATGTGTACACATTTTTAAGGGAAGAACAAGGCAGATATTTCGGGTGATGGATATCCTAAGTACACAGGTGTGATCTTTATAAATTACATGAATGTATCAGATTACTACTTGTACCTTGAAAGTCTGTACCTATTGTGCATCAGTAAAATAACCCTAAGATATTCCTATCAGACAATTTCAGAAATTAAATGATGATAAAACATTATAAATCATAAAAAGCAAAGGAAAAACTGTATGCAAATTGTGACGCTCACGTCACGTTTGACCTGTGCAGTTGCAGCTGATGGATATACGAGATGACAGGCGTTACTGGTGTATATTAACACAATTTGCATTCAGTTTTTTTCCTTTCTTAAAACGTGCATATATTTTTTTATGCCCTCTGTATGTATTAGGACAAAAACAAAGACCTGTAACCGAGGTGAATTTTCAGAATTTTCTAGAAAGCGAGACCTGGTTATCTCGTTTCTCGTTGCCAGCGGTCGGCCCCAAATAGGCTGTCCGGTGAATGAGCATCTGGGAGCAGAGAGACCTCTCTGTGTGAGTGATGACAGCCTGCCCTTCACACGGAGGGGAGCTCAGAAGGCAGGCAGATGTGAAGTCTGCAGTTTCTGAGTCTTTGTATGCTCAAAATGTTCAGACCTACCTATTCCCCATTTGAGAGGCATCTTATGTTTGCATAGCTTCAGGGTCCTTCAACTTAGCATATCGTATTTACTTATGAGTTCATAAAGATTTTCCTCTGTGAAACGTAAATGCAGCTGAATGTGATTTGTAGCTTTTCTTTGAGTCAATTATGGTAGGACAGAAAGAAATAGAAAGACTGTTTCTTTCTTTCTTATTTATTTTTTGAGACAGAGTCTCACTATGTCACAGTTGGTAGAGTGCGGCTGTGGCATCACAGTTCACAGCGACTTCAAACTCTTGGGCTTAATTGATTCTCTTGCCTCAGCCTCCCAAGTAGCTGGGACTACAGGCGCTCGCCAAAACACCCAGCTGTTTTTTTGTTGTTGCAGTTTTCATTGTTGTTTAGCAGGCCTGGGTCAGATTCGAACCTTCCACCCTTGGTGTATATGGCTGGCACTTAACCACTGTCTGTGCTACGGGCGCTGAACCAGAAAGACTATTTCTGTTCTCACCATTTGATTGGCTTCCTTACCCCTTAGTTGTGAAATCTCTTCACTTATGTATGGGTTTGTTGATTTATTATACGTTTGTTTTTTATTTATTCTTTTTGGAGACAGAGTCTCACTTTATCACTCTTAATAGAGTCCATGGCGACATAACTCAGAGCAACCTCAAACTCTTGGGCTCAAGTGATCCTCTTGCCCCAGCCTCCCAAGTGGCTGGGACTACAGGTACCCACAACAATACCCAGCTGTTTTTTAGAGACAAGGTCTTGCTCTTCCTCAGACTAGTCTTGAATTCCTAAGTTCAAGCAATCCACCCATCTCAGCCTCCCAGAATGCTAAGATTACAGGTGTGAGCCACCATGTCCTACCTTCTTATACATTTATTTATTTAACTTTTTTTTTTGAGGCAGAGTATCACTTTGTCACCATCAGTAGAGCAATGTGGCATCACAGCTTACAGCAACCTCAAACTCGTAGGTATAAGCAATCCTCTTGTCTCAGCCTCCCAAATAGCTGGGACTACAAGCGGCCAAGTGTTTAACAAGGCAGGGCATGGTGGCTTCACATCCTGTCTGTTTTTAGAGACAGGGTCTTGCTTTGGCTCAGGTAAGCCGTCCACCTATCTCGGCCTCCCAGAGTGGTAGGACTATAGGCCTGAGCCACCACACCAGGCCTTATTATGCATTTATTAACTGCTTACTGTATCAGATGCAGTGTAATCAGATGCCCACACGGTTTAGTGGACATCCAGTTGATGCCTTTGGGAACACTCTCTTTGCTGACAGACTTTAGGGAAGACAGCCTGGTTGTAAAATTCTTTTCAGTTGCAAGGAAGGCCTGGATTGCATTCTCATTAACAGAATAGATGAGCTGTGGGGTAGCCCCGGAGTTTTTGAGATCAGAAGGCAGCCTGGAGTTTTTGAGATCAGAAGGCAGCCTGGAGAGGTAAAAGCTGATTCCCATCGCTTTAGGTTTCTAATGAATCTTAACTGCTTTTTGACATTGCTGGGATACTTTCCAAGAACTAACTGATTCCATCCCATTTCTGAATTTGCTGAAACCCTCCGTGGAACAGTGTGTAGGAGACTGAAGGGGGATTGCCGTCCTAAGAGGCAGGAGGCTAGGAAGTCCCTGAGACACCTGCCCCACCTTCCCCTACCTCTTGGCTTTCCTTTCAAATGTTTTGCCTCTTTTTATTTTCATTAGATTTTTCATGCTAGGAAGGATCATTGAGTGGAGCATCTTAAGAAGCAAGGCTCGTAAGATGGTGGTAACAAAACTGTATAAATCTCCAGAGAAGTTGGCACCCCAAACCTAAGATCATTTTAAGAAGAGCCTTCTTCTAAATCTTTTGCTAATTTTTTTGATCCTCCTGAGTTCTACTCTGGGTGTGCTTACCTCACAAATGCTCTTTTCTCCCTTGATACAGACTGGCGTGCATGTTTGTTTACCTTGAAACAGGGTTGGGCTGCTTTAATTTTGCCGGCTAGCATTCCAGAAAGCAAGAATTTCTAGATCTGTGTCCTCAGTCGTTTCCTTGTTGGTTCATTGTCAACAAAGAGCCTTGCCAGCTATTTTCAAGAACACTGATGTCATTTTGTCTGTTGCCTCCAGCAATCCCAAGGTGTTAATTATAAAGTTACTGTAGCCAGATTTATCTTTACAGTAGTACCTTGTATCCCTGGTTTCATTTTCCCTAGTTTTGATCACTTGTGCTGTGGTACAATAAGATATTCTGAGAGACAGAGACCACTTTCACGTAACTTTTATTACAGTATTTTGTTGTTGTGTTGTATTTTATCACTGGTTATTGTTAATCTCTTACTGAGGGGAAGTTATAAATTTAAGTTGATCATAGGTACGGCATAGTAGATGCAGATAGGATTCGGGACTACCTGCCAGTTTCTGGGGGTCCTGGAATGTGTCCCCGTGGATAAGGGGAGAAGCTGCTAATGTCAAAGGGTCGTAGATTCCCTTTCCTCTTCAAGGCCAGCCCCTTCCTCTGTACTCCGGGTCCCTCCCTTCCTCTCTTGAGATCTGAGTCCATCTTCGTGTCCTCTCTCTTACAGTCTCAGCCTTTCCCTCGGTGCTGAGTCTTCAGCCCACGGCCACGCCTGGCAGTGAGTGCTCAGCCTCCCCGCAGGCATCTGTCTTCCTTCCTGGGTCTCCCACCCGCTCTCCACCGCCCTATCACTCACTAACACCCTCAATCAGGGTGGCCAGTGCCTCTAAATGTCAGGTCCCAAGGTGTGTAGTTCTCATTTTTCATCTTTGTTCATCTCTTTATATCCTGGGTACCTGTCTGCCATCCTTCCTGGGTTCTGCTCTGAGCACCAATTCTGTGATCTTCTCCCTCTGCCGTGTTCATTCTGCGATGTCCCCCACTGACACGGACTCTGCCACTTCTGTGTCCTAATCCCTTCTGTGCCTCAGGCTTCATACTAAAAAATACATGAGTTGGCTGCTTGTGCCAAACACCGTTGGTGCCCAAAGGTGGCTGCAGTGCCTGGGGTGGGGGCAAGGCAGTCAGGAGAGAACACCCACCCTGCGCAGGTCCGCACCTTGGGGTGATGCCCCAGCTGACCCCCTGCCGAGGGGCACCCACTCCTCTGGCCATGAGGCTGTGTATCAGCTTGCTGTGGGGCTGGGGGCTGGCAGCAGGTGCTTGAGCCTCGGGGGTTCCTTGGCAGCCCCTGCCTGCCCTTCACCCCTGCCCTCCACCGCGCTTTGCTTCAAACAGCATCATGGGGGGTTTGTTAGTGAACATTTCCTGGAAGTAAGTAATCTTTCTGTATCAGACTGAGGAAAAACACAAGAAGAATACGTGAGTCCTCCCACCTCCAGCTCCCACGCCGGGGCTCTGATGCCGGCACTGAACCGTCTGAACCTGCCTTCCCTCCACTGCCGTCCACCCGTGTGTAGTCAGTCAGCCAGGTTTTTCTGCTTTTAGCTTCTGAATGGTTCTAAGAGCTCATTCTTCTCTCCCCTTTCCTACCTACCTCCACCCTTCCTGTCCTGTCTGAGTGATTGTAACAACCAAACTGTCCTAGCGGACCTCCCTGCCTCCACTCAAACCCCTCCCAGGAATACTGGTTCTGAGTCTGTGGCTCTTTGAAACCAAGATAAAGTCGGAGTTTTTTTGATATGTGTATTGGGCTACATCTGGCTCCAGCTCTCTTGGTTCACCCTGGATGGTGTCCAGCAGTGCTGGACGCAGTTTCTAACCTCTGCCTTTCCCATTGTCTTGTCTCAGCCCAGCTCCCACCCTAAGAGGACATGCCAGGCATCCCTTTTCTTGGAAGCCTTCCCTGGCCTCTCCATTTCCAGGCGAGGTGCCCCTGCTTGACGTGAATCTCAATCATTACACTCATCCCACCATGTGATGGGCCAGTTTGCACACATCCCACATTCCCCTCCAGACTTGACTTTTCTTGGACATAGGGACGGCGTCTTGCTCATCTTTGTAGCTCTAGTACTTAGTACAGGGCTGGGCGTATAGTGGGTGTTTAGAATATGGTTTTTAAGTGAAAGATTAACTAGGACGGACAGTAAGTCAGTTTGATGTCCACAAAAGTGGCCAAAAGTCATCTACGTATAATATGAGTCACACACGTGTACCTTTAGTAGGGAGCGTGAAGCGGACTCCTGTGGCGCCAGTCATGGTCATTTTTGATCTGGTGTGTTCACTTAAGGAAAATCCATTGAGCTGGCAACTCATGGTGTGTGTGCTTTTTATATTTGCCTTGTATTTCAGTGAGAATTTTTTGTTGTTTTGTTTTTTAAATCAACTTGACACCTAACCTCTCCAAGACAGAAAATTTTCTTTTTTCAAGCTTTTAGGATGTTTAGGATATCAGTTCAGATATCACAGCAAAGAGCCAGGCTAGTGCTTTTCCCTGACCTTAGGAAGAATGAAATTAAAGTGCGTCAGTGAAATGCCGATGGGATTGCCTGGACTTCTAACAAGGGCCAGCCCTCATTGAGAGACTCGCAGTGACCTGTGTGCCTGTGACACTTGTTCCAGGGCCTGCATGCTAATCACTAGCAAGCTCTGGGCCTGCCTGCAGGGTCAGAGAGACTGCCTCTCACACGTGACTATGAATAATTCATAAACACGGTTATCTGGAAATTTGTGGTCATCATTAGCATTTTAATGAAAAAAACCGCAGCCATTATCCTAAGTCTCTGTTTTGTTTCTACCTTTTTTTGTCTCCCCCCAGCGCAGCTAACCACCTCAGTCTTTCCCGAGTACTTGGGAACTGCCGAGGCACCTGTGCTGACTGTCGCTATGGGCAGACGGTACCCGGAGGCCCACTGTCATCCAGGCCGCTCTTGTACGTATGGGACTGGTCTCTGTCTTCTTTTCCCCCTTTGATTTTCACTGTAGAATACTGTAGTGTATTGAACAGGTGAAGGTTTATGGGATTTAAGCAAGAGTGGTTAGAAATACAGGGGAATGGATTGCTCCAGGGTGAGTTGTTAACATGGGCTGGTAAGAAATGTCGTCTAAATGAGGATTTTTGTAATCCAGTGGGCCTGTGAGACCGGATGTGTCTATCAGCAAATTTCCCTTTTCTGTTTCAATGCATCCATTTATATACAGGCTGTTTTTTCTTTTTTTATAGCTTTCCTTTTTCATCACAATATATAACCTTTGGAACAATAGGAGTGCCATAAATTAAAACCTTTCCCAGGTGGTGCCTGTAGCTCAAACGAGTAGGGTGCTGGCCCCGTATACCAGAGGTGGTGGGTTCAAACCCAGCCCCGGCCAAAAACTGCAAAAAAAAAAAAAACCTTTCCCAGTGATTGGGTTAATTCTTTTGAGATAAAAAAATTCATAGACCCAGAATACAGGTCCTCTGGGTATGTCTTTGTTAATCAGTATTGGGAGAGAGTTCCTAGCTTTTATTTCTTAACATTCTGGAAAGAGGGACTCTTGGGAATCTCGTGGGATGCCTTTCTCTGTTTCCAAATACTTCAGTTTTCCAACAGTCTTTTGGGAACTGCTACAAATACAGCCTTTTCCAATTTGCTGTTAGCCCTAATAAACGTAGGAGAAAAATGATCACTGCCCATTTATTGCTCTTTTTTTATATAAAGGGAATTTGTCTTGGAATTATTTTTTGCTTCCTTTAGTCTTTCAGCTTTGGGCCAGCTGTATAGATAATTTGTGTGGCTTCCTTTGAACCCTCTGGAATTTTGGGGTGTAGTGGGGGGAGCTCCTCACAGGTCCTTTGCCCCCAGCTGTTTATTCACGTTCACCTTAAGTCCCATTCCCTTGTACAGCACAGATGTTTTTTCTTTACAGAAAAGTTAGACCCACGGTTAAGCCCTCACCCAAATAATTGCTTATAAAATAAACCAGGTCATTAAAAACATCTTGTAGCAAGGGGGTGAAATTCTTGACAATAAAATAAGGGTTTGGACCCATGACTAACTTCAAAGCCAGCAGATTCAGGTAAACAACGTTTTAAAGTGTAGAATCTCTAAGGGTATTTATTGCTGTTTTACTCTGAAATTAGCTATTTTCATAGTGAACATAATTGGAATAAAGTTTATACTTTTACACTGTAGAATAGAGGTGGGCAAATTGGCCACTGGGCCAAACCCAGCCCATGCCTGTTTCTGGAGGAGCTGAGCAGTAGATTTGATATTTTCAAATGGTTACATCTTAAATGGTTATGTAAGTACCAGAGTGCTTTTCCCTGTACATAATTTCAATTTTATCTCATGGCCCTCAAAGCCTAAAATATCTGTAGAGACAGTTGGAAGGCACCTGCTGCGGTTGACCAGGTGGAATGCTTAGTACTTGACTCCTTTTCATCTACAGAAAATGTTAATTTCCTGTGGTTCAGTCTGGTATATTTTGAGCACCTTTTCCTTTCAAATGGTTACAATGCTAACACGTGGAGGAAGTAATTTATCTGGAAAATTCCCATCTGTGGAAATGCTCATTTTTCAGTGTTTCGGGGAATGACATATCTACCATCAGTCAGGTGAGTTTCCAGAGTCACATGAGGGCCCCGAGCTGTGGGGCCCTGTGCCAGGTTCAAGGAAGCTCTTCTTTCCACTTATTTTTTACCAAGAGCCCTCTAGGAGAAAACTCTTCCTCTTTTTCCATTGCTGGGTACTAGGAATGTGCCCGCCTTTCTCAGAACCAGGAATGTGGTGGTTGTTACCCTAGGTCCCTGCCCAGCTTGTCCCTGGTGCCTTTTCCTGGTGGAAAGGAGACAGTGGCTGCCTTTCCCAGGGGCCACTTGTCTGCGTAGCACTTTGCGTGGGTCACACTCTCTCATAGTTTCTATCTTTTATTATTATTGTTTTAAGCAGTGTTGTTGATCCCCCAGTCCGAGGCTGTCACTTATGTTGTTTGGTTTGTTCTCCATTTCCCCTCCATCCCCTCCTTGGCACCTCACTTCTTCTGGCTAATAAATAAGGTTCTATTATGGCCATTCCTAAGTGGAAGGAATCTTTAGCCTCAGTGGCTCTGTCTGCCCACAAGTTGACTTCAGGCTTCTGTGCTAGGCCGGTGTGTGAAGAGGGACATACCGTTCCCTGGAGAAGGAAAGCTAGTTAAGAAAAAAAAAGAAAGATTCTCTGGAGTGTGTAATTTTGTTATTAAATGTGGTCAGAAGCATTGTTCCCGGGTTGGCAGCACGTGGTGCTGGGTCTGGATGGTTTTGGGGGCTCGTATGTCACATTGGAGTTTTCATTTTCTTTCTGTTTGAGGATCATCGTTCGGCCTTTCAGGGCCCTCTCCTGTCAGGACACGATGCTGTTCTTTGATGGGATGTAGAAAGGCATCCAGGGGACACTGAAATAAGAGAGAGTTGACCTTCCCTGACTTTTTGTACAAATGTTTGCACTCGTGTTAATCCCAGATTTTTAACATTAGAGTCACGTGGGGCGTGGCAGTGTTTCACGCGGTACTGTGGTGTGTGTGTGTACCATGGAACACTAGTCAGCCATAAACAGGTGGAGACTTTACATCTTCTGTGTTAACCAGGGTGGAATTAAAACACGTTCTTCTTAGTGAAGTGTCACAAGAATGGAGAAGCAAGAATCCAATGTACTCAATGCTACTGTGAAGCCAGTAGACAATCTCATACACGCCCACATAGGAGAAAAACTCAAATCAATTCGGGGGGGCGGGAAGAGAGAAGGAGGGGATGGGCAGAAAAACATTTTAAAAAATTAAAAATTAAAATAGAAGATTATAATACTGTGTCTTTACTGTAACTTTTTACATTTAGACACGATTAGTTACCACTGTGTTACAGTTGCCTGCAGTGTTCCAGGCAGGACGCACCACGCACCAGGCGGTTTGTGATTGAGGAGCAGTTGGCTAGACCATGTAGTGAGGTGCTTGGTGAGTGATGCCGTCTGAGTTTGTGTCGGTCATTCTACATGTTCGCAGTGAGAAAATCACTGAACGATGCATTGCTCAGAATGTATCCCCGGGAATTACTAATAAAATCGTGTCCTTGCTCATTATTATTTGTACCTGTTTATTCCTAGAGCAGCCCCTGCTCTCCCTGTCGGGATCTGGACTGATGCAGTAGACTCTAGACCTCAGGCCTGTGATCTCTGTGCCTGCACATTCCACACCCGCACAGCAGCCAAATTAATCTCACCACTTCTGTGATCACGCCGCTTCCCTGCTGAGAGTGTTCCCTGTGTCCCCCCAGTTCAAGGGCACTGCGCTTTCTGTCACTCCTTCTTATTTTTAATACCCATGATTCCCAGTCAGTATTCATCACGTTCTTGTTAGACTTTCTGCGATCCAGCAGGGATCTCACGCAGCCTCTGTGGGCTCTCTTGCCGGGGGTCACTCTCTGCCTTTGCGTCACTGTCCACTCACTGGGTTGTGCTGTTCCCTCTCTGGAATGCTGAGCCATCTTTTGATAACGTGTTGAAATCCTGCGCCTTCTTTAGGGTGGAGCAGAGTTCCCCTCTTCCCTAGGAAGTTGCCCAGCTGGAAGCAGCTCTTAAATCTCACTCCTATAGCTTGCGTCCCAAATTCATCTTGTATTTGGCATTTGTATATACTTTGAACATTTCTCTCCTCTCCCCTGTATGCTGTTCTGTCTGTGCTAACTGCTTAAATATTGATGGCCTCTCCTTGGGCTTAGGGCTGGACCCATCTTTGGGAAGTTCCTGAACAGCATCTCTCAGGGAGCTTGCTGAGCCCACACAGCACAGCAGTATCGAGGGCTCCGGGGCAGCTGCGGGCCGTGTGGCAGGCCTCTCATCCATCCCCCTCGTCCATCCCAGCAAAAAGCTTAAACAGGCCAGGTGCAGTGGCTCACACCTGTAATCCTAGCACTCAGAGAGGCCAAGATGGGTGGATCACCTGAGCTCAGGAGTTCAAGACCAGCCTGAGCAAGAGCGAGACCTTGTATCTGAAAAATAGGTAGACGCTGTGGTAGGACCCTATATAGTCCCAACTACTTGGGAGGCTGAGTCAAGAGGATCGCTTGAGCCCAAGAATTTGAGTTTGCTGTTAGCTATGATGCCTCGGCACTTTACCCAAGGCAATGAGTGAGACTCTGTCTTTAAAAAAAAGTTTAAACAGTAGGAGGCACATGCAATTGTTTCTTTGGCCGTTCCTCCTTGACTTTCTTGCTTTCTCTGATGAAGGGGTTCATTTGAGGTACCATTCCATGCCACATGTGTCCTGTATTTACCTGGAAGTATTTTACTTCAAATTAGATAAACTTTGAAAAGTTCCTCGTATTATTTCCCTTTCACAGATGAGGAAACAGAGGCTGGAAACAATAGCTTGTCTTTGCAGAGTTGCAGTTTGAGTCTGGGTTTATCCACTCTCTGCCTCCAGTCTGGGTTTCTGTCCTCCCGCCAGGCTGACAAGGGACATCGTGATTGCCTGGGAGTCTGGGTTTCTGTCCTCCCGCCAGGCTGAGAAGGGACATCGTGATTGCATGGGTGATCATGTTTTGGTGACATCCACTCACCTATGTCCTACAGAACGGCCTTTGGTAATGTGGGTCTTAAAGGCTTAAAAGATTGAGCGGGAAAAGAATCTGGCATTAATCTTGTGTTTCTTCTCTTACTTAGCTAAACCCCCAAATCACAGACAATGTGAAGGCCTGCGGAAAATACTGATTATAGAAAGAATAAAAATAATTAATACAGTAATGGTAATAATACTTTAAAATCACATATAGAAAATTAAGAAAATAAAAGAGGGAATAAGGTCTCACAACCCTACACGCCAGGAGAGATCCCCCTTCTTAACACCTTGCTGAGGACTTTTCTGTACTTAAGTTATCCTCTCTTAGAAGTTTCTTCTCTGTTGATAAAAATGGAAGAATGTTGTGCAAGTTGTTTACTCAACAAAGTATGATAAGTATCTTTCTAAGCAATTTATTGACTTTCATAGTGACCCCAAAGCAGCTGTGGCCTGTGGTGAACTTACTTCTGTGACATTCCCGAGAGGCAGCAGAAGCAGTTCAGTGCAGCAAGGTAGATTCATCTTGGTAGAAGGAGGAGCTTTTGTTATTATTATTATTTTTTATTTATTTTTAGAGGCAGAGTCTTGCTTTGTTGCCCAGGCTAGAGTGCAGTGGCCTGATCGTAGCTTACTGTTACCGCAAACTGCTTAGCTAAAGTAGCTGTCCCCCCTCAGCCTCCCGAGTGGCTGGGACTGCAGGCGTGCACCACCACGCCCAGCTACTTTTTTTTTTTTTTTTTTAGATCTAGGGTCTTGCTGTGTTGCTCAGGCTGGTCTCAAATGCCTTTGCTCAAGTGATCCTCCTGCCTCAGATTCCCAAAGTGCTAGGATACACAGGCACGAGCCTCTGCTCCTGGCCAAGGGGGACTTTTATCACGGTTAAAAACTGCTGCTCAGGACCCGTTCATTTGATTTTCATGAAATTGTCAGTTTGAAAAGCAGCGGCCCAGGGTTTACACAATATTGGGGGGTGAGCTTCAGCAGAACAGGAGGTCTCAGACAGAGAGGGAGTTCTGCGCTCAGCCAGGGTTTGAGGATATATTTGGATTTTGAGTGAAAAGCAGGAGCCTGGGTAGCACCTGTGGCTCAGGGAGTAGGGAGCTGGCCCCATGTACTGGAGGTGGCAGGTTCAAACCCAGCCCTGGCCAAAAACTGCAACCCCCCCCCCCAAACCAGCAGGATCCTGAGACCTCTGTTCGAGATGGCTAATAGCCAAGTGGGTCTGACCACCCGGCACAGTCCAGATGGGGTGTGGTTTCCCGAGAGGGGCTTTCTGCCCTGGTTTTAATGATCTGCCGGATTGCCCAGATTTGGATGGTCACAGCACAGGGGCTTTGGGGGATCTCACAGTTTGGGTAGGACGACTCCATAAATGGAGAGTAGTTGTGGGAGTTGGGAAAGGTTAAAGGCAACAGGATTTTAAAAATAGCACATATTAGATTTTTCTTCTGCCTGAGGAAGAGAAGCAAAATCCATTTATTTTGGTAACTGTGTAAATACCAGAACGCAAGGGAAAAACCCATCCTTAGTATTTTACACGTATCCTGACAGTCACATGTGTTTGTCTGGACATCTGGATTAAGCGCTGCTGTGAACATACTGTCTGTCCATCTGATTTTATAAACCTCCTTTTGGTTACTTAATTTA
The DNA here is from genome assembly GCA_963575145.1 of Galago senegalensis. Lineage (NCBI taxonomy): Eukaryota > Metazoa > Chordata > Mammalia > Primates > Galagidae > Galago > Galago senegalensis. The sequence goes on along the minus strand of CAUYTI010070689.1, from coordinate 3,407 downwards.
CTGTAGTCTCCTGGTATTCCAAACTGTTCTTATACGCTTTGTACACCTCGTCTGTCAGGACGGGACCTCCCCTGGTTTCCTCTGGCTTTGCCCTGCCCAGCACAGTTTACCGTCTTTCAGGTCCTAACACATGCCCTTGGGCTTCCCCTCCCTGGTGTGGGGGAGACAACCCAGTGGTGTGCCCTGGCTGGACCGGAGAGCCCTGGGGGCTGCCCCAGCCGTGAGCACACCAGCTTTCACTGCCATCCTCCCTCGGTGGCTTTGATGTGAACCCCCGAGTAGTGCAGACTCCTTGATCCTTGTTTCAAGATGGGCTGGGTGTGTAGCCAGCAACAGAAGGACTGTTCTTCCCCCTGTAGGATCAGCTTTTCAGTTAATTTCTGAAGATCATTGTGAGGAACATTTCTGTTTTAATAATATTAAATCTAAGCTGGGTGAGGTGGTACATGCCCATAACCCCAGCTAACTGGGCAGCTGAAGCAGGGAGGATCACTGAGTGCAGGAGTTCAAGGCCGGCCTGGACAACACAGTGAAGTGCTGTCTCTTTAAATAGAACAATAATGATATTAAGTCTTCAGTTTATGAACCTGAATATCTTCACATTTATTGAGGTCTTTATTTTTTTTCAGTGACTTCTATAGTTTTCAGTGTTCAACTCTTAGACTTCTGTTGTTAAATTTCTTTCTTTTTTGGTTTTTTATCTTTTTTGATGTGTCTAACAGTCACCAGTTGTCATTCATGTTGACTGTGGATTTTTGAAAGTGGTAACAGGGACCTAAGTAACCAAAGTCTAGAGCTGCTTCGGTGAGTCTTCATCTTCATTGCGTTTTCTGGACAAGCACACGTGGGTACAGTGCGGGGCACTCCTTCCGCCTTTGGCCCCGACAGCTTTGCTGAGCCTGGATCAGTGTACACGTCTGGAGCCCCCATCCTTTGATGGCAAATTTCTGATCTCTTTGAGTCCCGGGGAGCACGCTGCTTGAAGCCGGCGCCATGGATGCACTTGTGAACGCTGATGGTGTGTTCTGGAGTCACACCTCCTTGATGGCAGAGTGGCCCTTCTTCTTGCCACCCCTCTCTGCGGGAGCCGTTCTGCTGGGCCCGAGTTGGAAAGAAAGAGTGCGAGGGATTGTGGGAGGAGAAAAGGGGTGATTGCAAGTACAACTCCCAGCTCGTCTCTCTTATTTTCTTTTAATTTAAGTTTTTTTTTTAATTTCAGGTTAATGTGAGGGCCCAACAAACCAAGTAAAAATATTTGAATTTGTTATGTAGAGCCCTTCCTATACTCATGTCCTGCACACAGAAGGGGGTGCCAAACACAATCCCATCTGTCACTTTGGTGCTAACATAGAATCGATTTTTAAAAAAATTTTACGTGTCATTCCTTCATTGCTAGTTAATGAAGTAAATATGTGTGCATATATTCTATATAGAGCCTTTTCTTCCTTCCTTTCCCCCTTCACTCTGGGAATTTATAGTAGTTTTTCTTCAACTCATCTGCTGTCCTTTCAGACTGTCCTGTTTTTGCTCTTTTCAATTGTTTGAATGTGTTTTTAAAGTCTCTTTAGACTGTTCTGTTTCTAGCCCTGGGACACAGATTTTCCCACTTCTGTTGGCTTATTGGCGAATTGTTTTCTTGTTGGGTGTTAAAACTTTGACCAGGAGGACTTTTTTGGTGGGAGTTGTTGGATCTGGGAGTCCTGTGGCAGGGACCATGAAAACCCAGGGCCCTTCCTCACTTGCTGAGTTACTGCCCCAGGGGTGTCATTACTTAGTGTTTGTATTATTTTCTGGACGTGACAACCCGGTGCTACATGGACATTCTGCAGAGGGTGCAAAGAAAAAAATGTGTACACATTTTAAGAAAGGAGAACACTGTGTTAGAATCGGAATACTCAGTCTACACCGATAACAAAGATGAATGCAAGTCATGGTCGAGCATCTCTTAAAATTGCAGAAGACAAACGTGATGTAGGTATTACAGTTTTTTTTTTTTGCAGTAGTAATTTTTTTTTTTAATACCTGTAATGCCATGAACTCATAGGGAAAAGGTCCCAGAGGCTTAGGGAGGTGCCTTGCCACTGAATGTGACAAAGCTTTTTATGACTCTTCATAGGGAATAGGTTCCAGTACCTTATATGAGTATTATGATTTTAATACAGTTCTTTTTCCTTCTAGTACGTGCACATTTGTTTTTTTTTGGGGGGTGGGTTACTTTCTCTATATTGGATCCCATGTCTCTACTTAGGAGCTGTCTTGAAATTGTGATTTCTTCTTAGTGAAATGTGACCTCCTAATCTCTGTAGGTCATCAGAACCTTAGCTTTTGGACACAAAGGCTGTGCCCTGTTCTAATAGCCTTTGTATATCTTCAAAGCTTCAACTTTCCCTCTCCCGACTTTTGAGTTCTATCTTCAGTTCGGGCCCAGGTATTTATTCCTGATGATTTGGAATTGTTTTTTATTTAAAAGTTGTTAATTATCTCTTATTCAGTTTTTCTTATGTATTTGAAACAGGCAGAGAGAGTCTTTCCCGGACAGCTCCGCTTACCTTGTTGACTGGAGACTTTATCACCAGAGTGTGATTAAAGAATTTTAAGACATTTTAGTCACCAGATTGCAGTCTGTGATTCCACAGACCTTGAGACATAGTAAGTGTCAAGTAAATTAATTCAGTGATTGAATATTCTACAGGTTCTTCCACTGAGGTGCCAGGTACCTGAATTTTTTTTGTAATGTAGTGAGGTGTATGTCTTGCGGAGGGCCACCTCCTAGGACACCACTTTTATGAGAGTCAGTAAGTTCAGTTCCAGATTTTTACATGGCATGGGAGCCCAAGCTAGGAAATTGGCTATCCAAGGCCTGTCTGCTGCTGTTATTTTTAGGTACTCATAAACACAGACCCTGCTTTTATAGGCCTAGTAAATAAGGTTATAGCTTGGCGTTAACACTGGTAAAGTTACTTCTGTGTATTTATCGTTCACCGAAGAAAGAAATTAAATTTTGACAGTCCACATTAGAATCCCTCCTTTGTAACTTTGCTTTGCTTCTTTTTAAAACCTCCCCTGGAATCTGCTGCTTCTGGGGTGGAGATTTGACATTTTAATTTGTTGCAATAATAAAGCCTCCTTTTCCTTCGGGTGCTCTGGAACTATCACTTCCCATTTCAGTAACTGTGACTGGTCTGTGACCCGTCTTGGATAGTAGGAATCGGGCACCCTGTAGAGAGGCCAGTTGGGGTGTCTGCTTCTGTTGTAGAAAGAGACTCTTGGCTTGGCGCCTATAGCTCAACCGGCTAAGGCGCCAGCCACGTACACCTAAGGTGGCGGGTTCGAATCCCCAGCCCGGACCCGCCAAACAACAATGATGGCTGCAACCAAAAAATAGCCGGGCGTTGTGGCGGGCGCCT
>CAUYTI010070684.1:0-23557 GCA_963575145.1 Galago senegalensis | reverse complement strand
GCCGGTATCACTCTTCTCTCTCAGCTGGGCTCTCAGTTTTCGACTTTGTTGGGTGTTTCTCCAGACTTTATCCTTTCTTCTGAACAGGAGCTTCTGTCGGAGACTGGTGCCTGTCGGCCATCTTGACCGCTCCCCCCCATAATACCTGCTTTTTAGAACTTTTACCAAAATAAAATTAGGTCACATATTTATTTGTGTGGAATATTGTAGGATTAAACAAAATACAATCGTTACATTATGTTACCATTGAGAAATATTTGAAATATAAAGCTTGAAGTCAGTGAATTATCTTGGCCACATCCCAAACTATATATATTTTAGAGAAAATTAGATGTTAGATTTTTATTTTTCATTGTTAATGTTTCTTTTTTTATTTCAGGATATTATGGGGATAAAAATGTCTTAGTTACATGATATTATGGGGATACAAATGTTTTAGTCACATAAATTGCTTTTGTACAGTTTGAGTAAATGTTATAAGTGTGCTCATCTCCCAGACGATGTGCATGGGGTGTGAATTTCTCCATCCCCTCCTACACTGTCCCACCTGCTAGAGGCCAGATGAGTATTGATTCCACATGTGCACATATATATTAATTGACTAGTTCCATGAGTCAATCAATAGTGAGTACTCAATAGTGAGTACATGTGGTGTTTGTTTTTAAATTCTTGTGATGCTTCACTTAGAAGAAAAGTCTCCAGTTTTCTGCAGGTTATTGGAAGAGGTCTTAGTTCATCATTTTTTTATGGCCAAATAGTAAGAACTCCATGGTGTGTGTGTATGTATATATGTGTGTATATTTGAGAAAAATGAGATGTTACTTTTTAAATTTGTTTTGCCTGTTTTGTTTACTGCACTGATCTCTTCCTGAAATAAAAGCTAACTTAGAAGAATAATATTTCAAAAAAAGAAAAAGCAGAGCTGCTGTATTTGAAGCATTAGAGTAAAATATTCCTTTTTTTGGACCCATTCTTCCCCTTATGAAGGTGCCCTTGAAGGGTCTTTGTGGGAAAAAATGGGAAAACAAAATGCTCTAGTCCAACCCTCTCATTTCACACAGGGCGACTGACAAGTAAACTGCCTTCCTAATAGTTGCAAAATAAGTTAAAGATAGAACAGACATAAAATCCGGTCTCAGCCCCTGGTTTATATTTTTCTTACTGTAAGGCATCGGGAATGACGCTGCAGTGACAGGAACATCATGATGTATGATTTATATACAAGTCTCCACAGGGACAATGACATTTACTGTGTTGTTGCAAGCTAACTAGGCAACTGGAACATAGCTGGCTGCTCCACTCAGTTCGTTCACAGTTGAAATGTACTGACTGGGCAGTGCCTGTGACTCAGTGAATAGGGTGCTGACCCCATATACTGAGGGTGGTGTGTTCAAACCTGGCCCCGGACAAACTGCAACAACAACAAAAAAATAGTCAGGCATTGTGGTGGGTGCCTGTAGTCCCAGCTACCTGGGAGGCTGAGGCAAGAGAATCACCTAAGCCCAAAAGTTGGAGGTTGCTATGAGCTGTGATGCCACAGTACTCTACTGAGGGCGACAAAGCGAAATTCTGTTTCTACAAAAAAGAAGAAAAGAAGAAGAAGAAAGAAATGAAATGTCTTGACTGTTCACCATTCTGTTTTATTTGGTGAAATGCAATGTTATATTCATCATCTGTTGAATTATTGCTAAAATAGCCTGCAAAGTTAATTGAAAGTTATAAGTTTTGGTGATCAGCATTCTAAATGGCCATAGAGCCAAAACCATGAAATGCATGTCTAACTCTGTTAGTACACTGGGATGTGATTTAAATAACACAAAAAATAGTAAATAGTCCATTAAAATAATATTTATAAGGGCTTTTCAATAGTAGTATGTTGACAGTTAAAATACTCTTTAGCATCAGAGTCAAATGAAAAATCATTTTTAGCTATTCAGGGTAAATAGCCATAACATTCTGGTTAGCGTGATTTGATATCTATTAGTTGTGTTTTTCTCAAAAAAAAAAAAAGAAATTTAGAAAGTAAATGACTTCCTAACTGGTTAGCATGATTTGATATATACTATTAAGTTGTGTATTTCTTAAAAAAAAAATCAGAAAGTAAATGACTTTCTAACTGTCAAAGTATTAACTGAAAGGTAGTAAAAACCAGTCTTTATTATATTAGACTGACACAAAAATGTAATGATATCCTTTTAAATACACTAGTTCATACAAATTGGAAAAGGAGACGCTTCAAACATAAGCCTCCCCAAGTATTATGACATAACAGTTAGGATAGGTAGATACAAGAAGGTGAAAAATTTAGGGCAAGGGGTTAAGTTTTTTAAGGTGTAAACTATTCTTTGATTCTTCATATTGAAGAGTTTATAGGCTTTACATGTAATTTCTAAAATAAACTGTAAAGTTGTTTGCCATTTTTATTTACCAGGCAGGATTCTGTCCATGTAGTAAAATCACAATGATGAAGACAAGATGCTCTGCAGAGAGAGATATTTTATAAAGATTAAGATATAAGATAGATAAGAGGAAAAACACTAAAATCAGAATCCACACTCTTATAAACATAAAACCTGTAATATTTTTTATGTTCCTCCACTAAATCAGCTCCTATCTGTCATATCAAAAAGTTTTCCAAGGTCTGTTCCAGGCTTCTACGAATTTGTTTTAAAATCTGTGCTCTGGAACCCCAAGATTACTTCTTCAATAACATTCTCCCTGCCTCAAAGAGTTAATGACATTTTCACAGACAATTTACACCTGGTTCCTTGCAGTACCCCAGTGTGCCTTTGTGTGAAGCTGAAGGTACCAGATAATGGGCCCTTTGAGAAATCTGTCCTCAATCTCAGTAGCTGCTCCGTTGCCTACAATATTCCGTATCTAATCATTTCTCTCTTCAGTGCATTCTTTCATTCATTCAACAAGTAATTGCCAGAATCCTAGGACGGACAAACTGTAAATCAGGCACTGAGGACAGAAGAAAGAAAAGCACAGTCCCAAAGCTACATGTCCATCTAATCAAAAAAGAAAGACAACAGACAGTTAGCATTAGGGTCACATAGAGTGATGGCAAGGAAAACATAGGCTGCGATTCAAAAGAGCATATGCTAAGGACAGCTAACCTAGTGTGTTCAGGCTGGTTTAGAAAAGATTTTCTGAAGAAGTAAACTTTAAGCATAGAATTGTGTGATTTGCAGGATTTAGCTAGGAAAAAATGGCAGGGAAAGGGGAAAGTATAAAATACAGGAAAAAGAACATTTATTCTTAAATTTAGCATATTTATTTCTCCTGTGTTGAGTGTCAGACACTTTTCCTGGCAACAGGAACTGCAGCAAACACACACACTCACACACACACATACACACAACCTGTCTGTCATCACACACTGGGAGACAGTTATACCAGGTGCCAGGTTTCAAGATGGGAAGTAACATAGCAAGTCAAGGAGTTTGAAAAGACAAGGATGGCTGAGTTAAGAAACAAAATAGGAGAAAAATTTACAAATGAAGCAGCAAAGATTGGCAAATTTAGAAAGGCCAGGGTCTTTTCCAAACTATGATAAGGAATTCGGACTTTCCTTAAATAAAACACAAAGCTGTAGTTTTGAGAGAATTTGGAGTAGACATAGAGTTGAATGCTATGCTTACCTACATTCCCATCAATGTTGTGTATAGGAGAAAAGCTCTATGACATTGATCCAGGCATTATTTTTTTGATATAAACCCAGTGCACAGGCAACAAAAGCAAAAAAGAAACTATTATTAAAGCAAACTAGCAAGCTTATGCTTAGCTGTAGAAACACTCAATAGAATGAAGAGATGACATAAGCAATAAGAGGACATACTTGTAAACCACACAGCTGATGAGGGGTTAACATCCAAAGGGTATAACGTACTTAAATGACTCAACTGTGGGAAAACAAATCTCATTAAAATGGACAGAGGGTCAACATAAACGTCTTCTTTCAAAAGCAGATATACAAACAGCCAACAGGCATGTGAAAAAATGTTCAATACTAATCATTACCGAAAGGAAAATTAAAATCACAATGAGATAACATCTCATTCCTATTAGAATGGATGTTATCAAATAGATGAAAAACAAGAAATGTTGGCAGGATGTGAAGAAAAAGGATTTTTGTACATTGTTGGTGGGAATGTAAATTGATGCCCCCACTGTAGGGAACACTATGTGGGTTTCTAAAAGCAAGAAAAAAGAAAATATAGCATAACTATTATATGATCCAACAATCCTACACCAGGATCTATATCCAAAGGATGTGAAATTAGTATCTCAATGAGGTATTTGCACTTCCTTGTTTACTAAAGCACCCAACACAGGAGCCAAGATATGGAATCAACCTATGTATCCATCATTGTATGAATGCAGAAAGAAAAATGTGGTGTATTTACAAGGTGGAATACAATTTAGCCTTGAAAAGAAGGAACTCTTATCATTTGCATCAATATTAATATACTCAGAAAACATTTCACTAAGCCCAATAAGCCTGGCACAGAAGCTTTATTTCACTTATATGTGAAATCCAAAGAAATGAAACTTTCAGAAGCGGACAGTAGTATGATGGTTGCCAGAGCTTGCAGAGTCCTGGAGTTAGAGAGCCTTTGGTCAAAGTGTATATTACAACATTTCACTTAGGCAAGATGACTAAGTTCACGGTGTCTCTTGTACATCATAATGACTGTAACACCTTGATAGCAAGGTGTTATATACTTGAAAAGTTAAAAAGCAATGAGATCTGGGTTGATGAAAGGTTTTGGAAATGGATAATAGTGAAGGTAACACATCACAATGAATATAAATAATGCTACTGAGTTGTACATGTAAAATGGCTATGCTAACAAATTGTATGCTATTTCTTTTCCCATAGTCATAAATAGATGTAAAGAAGGAATTTCTAACTAAAAAAGTATGTCAAAGGTATATGAAGGCTAAATGTGAAAAGCTGCCAATGACCACAATTTTAAAAATTTGAGCAGAAAAATAAAACTAATATTGGATTATAACCAATAAAATAAAACCATAAGTCTATAATTACATAAATAAAAAATTAAATAAATGGAGCCGAATTTTCTTTTTCCTTTTCTTTCTTCTTTTTTTTGGGGGGGGTGGAGATCAACTTTCACTTTGTCACCCTTGGTAGACTGTCCTGGCATCACAGCTCACAGCAACCTCAAACCCTTGGGCTCAAGTGACTTACTTGCCTCAGCCTCCCAAGTAGTTGGAAATATAGGTGATTGCCACAAATCCTGGCTATTGTTTAAGAAGCATTCTCTCTCTTGCTCAGGCTGGTCTCGAACTTGTGAGCTCCCAGAGTACAAGGATTACAGACAGGAGCCACCGTACCCAACCCTAATGAAGATGAACTTTCATATAGGATAATTTAAATACACACACATATAGGTACTCCCTCCAAGAATTAGACTTTATCTCTCCACTGTGACCTTTACTCACCCTCAGGGTGAACTGCACTTAGTGCATAGCTTTTAAAGTACAGAATAGGATAAGGGAAAAGGAGTAACTTTACTGTGGAGACACCTGGCAGATACCAGCCTGAACTACCAAGAAAGGGGAACCTTGTTGGTGACGTCATGTGGCTCCACACGGTATCTCCCTATACGATGTTCACATAAGAACACATGAACTTTGTCTTTTTAAAATGTCATAGTTCAAGTTTAATTGTGGAAACAACAACAACAAAACAAATAGACATACCCAGTTCTGGGAATATTCTATTAGGATACTCTTTAACATTATCAAGTACTTCTCAAGACCAGTAGGGCATAACAAAGAAAGAAAGACGGAGGAATTGCCATAGACAAGAGTGTCTGGGACACATTATCGCTAATGAAATATGATGCTTGGGATTATTTGAAAGGATATTTATAAAGACCGATTGATGAACAGAATGTCTCAGCTCTGGAGTGGAGCTGAGGACAATGGACCATTGTCATAGTAATGTAAGATGCTACAATAGAGGAAACTCGGTCAAAGTTTCACAGAAACTCTCTGTAGATTTGCAACTTTCCTAGAAATCTAGGCATATTGAAAAATAAAAATAAAGAAAGTTTAACTACAAATAAATAAAAGGCGGCCTCACACCTGTGGACACGGCACCTCAGCGAGGGTCATGTCTTCCCTTAGCTATTTATTTGGTGTCCATGGAGAGATCTTCAAACACTGTGAGATAATTATATTTTAACAGAATCTGGCTCTGAAAATATTAGTTGAATTTTTTTTCTTCTTTATCCAGTGGGCCAGGGAACACTTCAAAACAATCCATGATTTGTGTTGGCTTTTGTGTGTGTGTTTAGAATAACTGCCACAGAAAAAATAATCATTTCAAAGACTAAATGAAAGCAAGCATGTTCAGAAAACTATTAAAGGACAGAGAAAATATTACACTTGACAAGTAGACGTTAAACATTTGATTTTTTTATAAATCTTCATAGATGTCAGCGATAAACATTATTAGAGAGTACAAAAAAATTAGTTTGAACATGAACAATCGTCAGCATTATTTATTCCTTGGTGACTTTTACGATGCAGTTATTTTGGGAATGTGTTTTAACAATAGGGGCAAACCACACAGCGTGACTGTGTGCAGCTGTCTTCTGAGTTGTTCCTAATGTTGTTGTTTTTTTTTTTCACAGAGACCTACACGACACGGCTTCCATGGCTCAGTAATGAGCCAATAGCTTGTTCCACTCCACACAATAGTCGTTTCCAGACGCCCCTCCTGATTGGTCAGCAACAACAGGAGGAAAATAATACACCGTCAAGATTTTCATATCTTCTGATTAGAATCTCCCTGAGAATGAAGTATGCACGAGTCCGTTCTGCTTGGGAGTTCTGCATTATATTACGCTCATTATGAGCAAAACTGACCTCGGGAAATGGTGTTCCTTTGTCATTATCCTGATTATTGGCAGAGCAACGTATTTTCCAAAACTTAAAATCTATGCTTTCTGCCCTTCGCCTTTATTGTGGTCCCTCCCTTTAATTAATGGGTAGCTCTTAATAGTTCTGATTGTTCCTAACCATGGCTGATAGTACAATTGTTTCCCCGATCTCATGCCTGGATAGTTCGTTTAATAAGCCCTGAATAAGTGTCTATAACTTTTGTTCTTCCTTTCCTAACATAGTCTGATCAAACTCAATGCCCAATTCTCTCTTACACTTCCTGAAAGTAAAAGCTTTCCCCTCCAGGAGGGCGGGAAGCTAGTGGTTGGTCTGAATCCTGTCACCTTCACCTCCTGACCATTCACGGCAAAAACACCAGTCACCCTCACGGACCATTTATTTGAAGGTGTATTCATTTTACTGACCACAGTGTCTACCATTCATTAGAATCAGTAATTTTTTTTCATTAACGGTCTTAGTAAATTAAACACACCATAAAAAAGAAAGATTTTTAAGAAAAAAATATAATTTTCAGGAAAAAAATGTGTATTTTTTTTTGTCATGCTAACATTCTCCACTTACTGTGAGCTTGTCATTCTGAGTCTTTTATGAGTTCTAAGAGCTCTTCATTAGACCTTTCCTAACTCTGACATTGCATTCTTTAGTGTTTCATTTTCAAATATTTTATATAACTTATACACATTTTTCAGCCTTGCTTTTAGTTAGATTTATCCAGAGAAATAGAACTGATACGATAGTTATTATATAGATACACAGACTAGCACAAATACACACACACACATACACATGCAAAAATGCACACGTATATATTTGTTGACTTTCTCCTATATACAGAATTGAAAGAATTCTGTACAGTAAAAGAATTATATACAGTAAAAGAATTGTTCTATATTTGGGGATTTTGGAGATCTTAGAATATTTGCAGTATACTTTTTGAATAGCCCAAACCTGAAAGTCCAAAATATGAAATAGTTAAAAGAACATTTCCTTTGAGAATCATCTCGGCACTCAAAAAGTTTTGGATTATGAAGCATTTCCGATGTAAAATTTTTCAATTCAGGAATCTTAACCTGTGTAATAAACCTCCTCATCTATATATTTGTACATGACATGAGGAGATTTATTGTATGAATTTTCTTGTGGAATTATCAAGTCCGAGAAATCCCACGATAGGCTGTCTACACACCTGCAAGGTGGTGGTATAATTCAGTCTGAACCCAAAGACCTATGAACCAGGAGAAACATGGATATGAGTCCCAGTAAAAGTTCAAGGGCCTGACAACCAGGAGCACAGCTGTGGGAAGGCCGGAGGAAGTGAAGGTCCCCCGTCCTTTATTTCATCTTGGTGTTCAGGCTCTCAACAGACTGGACGATGCCTGTCCGGACTGTAAGGGAGAGCACTTTAATAACACCATTTCACACTGTAAATTTCTTCAGAGTCACCCTCACAGACATACCCAGAAATAATATTTTACCTGCTATTTGGGTTCTCTGAAATCAGTCAATTCCTGAAATCTCTGAAATCCCTGAATCCCTGAAATTGTCAGTCAAGTTGACATAAAATGAACCTTCCAATTTTATACTATCACTTTACTTTATCTTTGCTGACTTTGTCTCTTCAGCAAAAGAAAAGGTCTTATATGTCTCTGATGTCCAATACTTCATTGAATTAACTATTCTATTGAAACATAATTTGAAAGTTTGTTCTGATAAAATCATTACACTGTATGTGCTTATATCAAAATAGCTTATCCATCATGAGTCCACAAATAACTGTTCTGCTATTTATTGCTTATTGTTTTCTGAATTGCAAACCTGTTTTTAATGATATACGAGGTTCATTCATAAAATGTATATTTTTATCATCAAATTTCCCTTTCTAACATTTTTCATTCTATTCTCAGACTTTCTAAATATTTTGTTTCCAATGGTTTTTCACTTTTTTTGCATTTAAATATGTCTTTTCTTTTTGCATGTAACAATTTCAAATATCTGAAATTTACTATATCATAAGAAGTGCATATGTACATTTATCCATTAACAAATGATCAATTTTCATAAAACCATATATGGAATCATCTATTTTTAACAAATAGTTTCTGATTTTTTTATTAGCTTCCAAATATGGAATTTGGGGTAAGCAGCTGATACATGAATACTATGATTTTTTTTTGCCCCAAAAATACCATTTCAATCTCCAAAATAGCTAAAGAAATAAATACGTTGCATGTCAGTTGACTTTTTCAACATACATTTAGTTATATTTGATTATTTACATTTACAAATATATTTCAAATCACTCTTTCAATAGTTCATATATAAAAATGAATGTGTAAAACATCAAACCTTAACAACAAGTTAATATTGTCATTGGAGAACATCTCAATGTCATCAAGATTTCAGTTTGACCCTTCTGTCAAATATTTTTTGTAATTTTTAATGGGAAAACTCCTCAAATTACGTTTCCAAGTTTATCATTAAATACTTTAAAGCTCTTAATTTTTAATTTGCTCCATTACTTCATCTCCTGCACATCGTTTTTCCCCATGGTCATTGATATTCAGAATCATGATGCTAATTCTCTAGAAGCGTTGCTCATATGCCAACACTGCTGCTGCTGCAATTACTGCTCACACCAGTGTGCTATGCCAAAAGTGAGCTATATTTTCAACTTCAGTTAAACAGAAAACAGACTCTCCCAGATATTCCAAACTTAGAGAAGTCTCTATTTCTTAAAGTGATACATTTGGAGACATTTCTGAAAGTTATTAAGTACTAACAAAGATTATGTGAACTCTATGACATGAATTACAATTATATTTTCCTATTTAACCTTTACAAAATGCTCTATAATAGGAATTACTTTCATTGCCTTTTTAACAGATAAAGGAATGCAGATTGATAATAGTTACATGCAATTTTAACTGAAACCCTTGTGTTCACGGTGTTCATTATAACAGGTAAAATACGTGTAACTTAGGTCAACCCTGGAAAAGTCTGCATAATAGAAAATCCTAATTGTAATTTTTAGACTGTCCTCTAGTAGTTTAAACATTTTAAGAGTAAAAGTCTGATGTGATCGAGCAGTAGAAACTAAACTTTTTAGAAGAGAGGATACATACACTGAGATGCTTTCCTAGACACCACACCCTTACATGCTTTCCTGTGAAGAGGAATTGTCATAACTGAGAGTTCTGATGTGATTCAAATAACTGATCCTCTGTCTTCAGTGACAGCTCATTTGTTTATATTTCTTACCCTGTTTAAAACAAACCCACTTCCTTTGGGAATAAGATGAATGTGTGTAATACTTTACTTTGGGAATAAGATGAATGTGTGTAATACTTCACGTGGTTTTATGTAACTTGAAGAAACTGGATACTATGTTCTCACTGATTGAAAGCAAATACTTATATGTATTTATAAGTTTATGCAAATATATACAAATGCTCAAACTGATACAGGTGTGTGTTTTAAAATATGGTTTATGCTGGTCTAGTCTCCCAATCATGATATTTCTGGGAACATAAGGCACAAAGGCATGTATTCTTAACAGAAGACTATACAAATAAATATGATTACTACATATCTGTAGAGGACGCCAAGAGACAGACGACCTTTAAGCAAGATGATTTATAGCTGAGGGCTGGACTCTCCGGTGACTTGTCCACAGGAGCTCCTTATGGAGAAGGAGCCTGTGCCCTCAGCACATAGTCCTTGTTAATTACTCCCCTCCCCTGTATCATTCCCTTTCAATAAAAGGCTGGTGGGGAGGTTGCTCGGGGCTACCCAGAAAGTAAGGGCTAGCCTGCCTCCACAAGCTTGTACTTCTAATCCTCCTCTCGCCTGGTTCCTTCTTGTGCTAACCGAGGCCAGGGCCATAGAAGCCAGACACGTTGTGACAATATCAATAATCTAAAACTAAAATAGATCAGTCAATTGATATTTAAAGTTACCTTGATCCCATGACTCAATCAAAGAACATAAAGCCATTGGAAAATAAGGCGGGCCATTTCTTTGAGACTTACAACACAGAATAGAAAACTATTTTATTTAAGAAGGTCCCCGGTTAACTAAAGTACTTTACAATACACTATTCATGTTGGATAAATATTGTGCCTTTTCTTCATATCATTTTTCAGATTTACTTTTATTTCTGTCACATGATTCCCCCCTTTTTCCCTTTTACTTATGTAAAAATGGAGGTGAGACAGCATTCCTGTGCGGTACACAATTTAAAGTCTGTTAAATGTAAGTAGGTTAATGTAGCCTAGGGATTTACAGTAGGACTATCACTTAATCAATATTGATTTCCCATGGAAAATGGAAGCTTTTCATAGGAAATTTTCTTAAGTGATTGTCTAAATATATTTTTTAACTTTTTGTCTGTTTGTTTGTTTGTTTGCAGTTCTTGGGCGGGGCTGGGTTTGAACCCGCCACCTCTGGCATATGGGGCCAGTGCCCTACTCCTTTGAGCCACAGGCACTATCCCTAAATATTTTTTTAAAATAGTAAACTTTCAACCAGATTATGTACCCTCTGAGATCTTCTCATTTCTTATCTGAATGCATTAAAACTCCTAATTCTAAGAGCACTACTATTGACAGAAAGACATGTGCCCTTCGACCTTTAAAATCAACTTTTTAGACTAATATGCCTCTTGTTTCTCCTGTCTTACATGATCTACACACAATTACAAAGCGCCATATAAATATTGAGGAAGCCACACTCCACCTGTGCAAACGCCTTTTCCTCAGCTGTATCTTTCTGATAATATCATGTCTATTTCCCCAGTGATTTCTGGGGATTTATGTGCCTTATTTCACTGTACATTGATCTGAGAATAAATCCCTGCCATATATTTTTCCATGATTTTGCTATAGATCTATTTTTCAGACCCAATATAGCTGTCCTATTTTAGTGCTTTAGTCACACAATCAGACCAGCTAAAATTTACTTTACCTCTGCTAAAAATAGGTATGCTTGAAAAAGGTTTTTAAACAGTTAACAATAACTAACACAAGTTTTCAGTTTTGAAGACAGTTATTTCTGGTTGCAAATTATAGGAAAAAAGTCAAAACCTAAAAATGCTATTTTTTTTTTTTGCTAGCTACATTCATATATTCCACAATTGGACACTATTTGAAAAAACATATTTGTTGAAACAAATGAGTTGTTAGAAGCTATCTAATAAAGATAGTCAGTGTAGGTAAGCCTCCAATGGGTTATATGGTATCTATTCTATGATATCCCCTGTGTGATATTATCTATACATCTGCAAATCCTAGCATGGTGTCTGACATAAAGTTGTTTTAAAATGTTGTATTAAATTAAGCCAATCAGGTAAGGAAGTAATTGCTCTTACATTAAATAAATGCAAAATGTTTTTATATTTTATATTACAGAAATTATTCTGCTAAAATATTTCTTTAGGCTCAGTGCCTGTGGCTCAAGCGGCTAAGGCACCAGACACATACACCTGAGCTGGTGGGTTCGAATCCAGCCTGGGCCCACCAAACAACAATGATGGCTGCAACCAAAAATAGCTGGGCGTTGTGGGAGGCACCTGTGATCCCAGCTACTTGCCTGGCTGAGGCAGGAGACTCGGTTGAGCCTAGGAGTTGGAGGTTGCTGTGAGCTATGATGCCACAGCACTCTACCCAGGGCAACAGCTTGAGGCTCTGTTTCTAAGAAAAAATTATAAAAATAAATAAATAAATAAATAAAATATTTCTTTAATATTTTATTAGTATACAATATTAATAATGAATATTACAGAAATCCTTTCATTTCAGCAGCAATTTGATCAATAGAATGGATACTTATAAGACATGCGCGCATGGTGTGTGGTCTACTCAGGAATTGCATAGAATTAGGACACAGGACCTTGCTGGCAGTGTTATAGGAATGTTTGAGTACCCAAGCTATGCTTAAATTCACATCAAAGAAAACTGCCTTCTACATAATACAAAACTGATTAAGTCTGGATTACTTTTTAATGGTAACAAATTTAGAGGTATCAATTGAAAATGATTGTGGATCATCATTTTAATTGACTTGTATAATTTTGTCCAAAATTTATGGAAACATTGTTTATTTAGTAAGCACAAGTTTAAGAAAGGCCATTACTCTAGATGAGCTTGTTACTTGGTCATTGAGTGGACATTATGAAATTTCATGATAATGCCAAATATTCCAATGGTCTGTAAGCTCCATCAAGCTGGGAGAATATTTATGGCAGTATTTCACTGTAATGTACTTTCTCTTTATTATTTCAAACTATTAGAGATATTCTAAAAAGTCAGTTGTAGGAGGTAAATGAAACAGAATTAATAATAACATAGCAATTTTAATCTATGAAACATTATTCTTTACAGAGACTTGATTAACTACATCACTAAATCTGATATATCAATCATTAAAAATTTTAGAATATCTACTGGTCATATCCACAAGTTAGTTGGATTATATGAGTTTGGGAGTCAACTTTTGAGTGTCTGAACAGATGCAGGGTGTAGAAATAAACTCCACTGCTTATATGGTTTAACTTCCACTGCGACAACCAACTTGGACAATATCAGAGCCAATACAAATTATTGATATATTTACAGATGTGTGTGTGTGTGTGTGTGTGTGTGTGTGTGTGTGGAGAGAGAGAGAGAGAAAGTCATATGTTGTTGCTATTGTTAGAGTGCTGTGACATCGCAGCTTACAGCAACCTCAAACTCTTGGACTTCAGCGATTCTTTGCCTCAGTGTCCCAAGTAGCTGGGACTACAGACACTCACCACAACACTGGGTTATTTTATTATTTTTTTTTTTTTTTAGAAAAACGAGATCTCACTATGGCTCAGGCTGATCTCAAACTTGTGAGCTTAGGCTATCCACCCACCTCAGCCTCCCAGAGTGCTAGGATTACAAGCATGAGCCACTACGCCGATGGCTGATATTTATATTATTTTTGGAATTATCATAGCCTGAAATATATTAATGATATGAAAACAAAAGCTACATGAATGGAAAATCTTTCCTTTTCCCACATATGAGTTTATACAGAAGGTTTGAGAACTCACCCTAGAAAAACTGGACTGCTTGGACTTCACCCCAGAGGGAGATAGCATCACCTAGTGTCTCAAGACTACATTTAGCTCTCTATTCCATTTTAGCTTTCCGATTTTATTATCAACGAATGCATTTTATAAATGTTTTATAAATTATAGACACTTAACTGATGAGATGTTTAATTGTTGACCTTTTAAAATATCTCCTTTTCCCTAAATCTTAATCAGATTAGGAAGTACTAACTTAACTCTTGGGTTATAGAAATACTGGACATTTGATATATGATATCAAATTACTATTTGATAATGGAAACAAAATTGGAACTTACAGGGTATTGAAAATATAGCAAAAATACATGTTTCAATACATTTCAATTAATATGGTAAAATATATGCTAAAATATTTTCCCAGTTTATGATTGTATCAGAAAATATTAATGGTTACATTTGAAATGGTTAGATTATACCCTTTAACAAGAATTTAATAGAATTTAACAAGCAAGAACATTTTGTCTACACAGATTACTTGTCTATGGTTACTTAAATTTCAACTTAGAAATTCATGAAAGAGTTAATGTCACATCACAGGCATTTAAAGATGATTACATTTTATTATTCTCCGCATATGACATAGTGATCACCGTTACCAGATAACACAAATAAAAACGCTGTATGCGGCTTCCGCAGTTACAAGATTGTACGAATTCAAAAAATAAAATAAAATCCAGTTTCATCAACTGGCATTTGAGTCAAGTTTTAAAAGTAAGTAAAAATTCTGCACAATGAAAAGGGCTGGGAGAGGGTATTTAAATAGGGAGGCGAGAAACCACATGGTGTGTTCTAGGAATGATGAGCTGGTCAGATTGGCTGCATCAGTTAACATATATTGAGAAACAGTGTGAGAAAAGACTGAAATACATGGTTCACGGAGGAATTTAAATAATCAGATCCAATGGCAAGACATGATTAGCTATAATAGATAGTTGTCAAGGATTTCTGAGGAGGAAAATGTAATGAAAATTTCTCTGATTTAGAAATGTTAATCTGGCTCGGTGCCCATAGTACAGTAGTTATGGCACCCGGCACATACACCAAAGGTGGCAGGTTCAAACCCAGCCTGGGCCAGCTAAACCACAGCTAAAGAACTGCAGCAAAAAATAGCTGGGCATTGTGACAGGTGCCTGTAGTCCCAGCTACTTGAGAGGGTGAGGCAGGAGAATCGCTTAAGCCCAAGAGTTGGAGGTTGCTGTGAGTTGTGACGCCATGGCACTCCTCCAAGGGTAACATAATGAGATGATAATGTCTCAAAAAAAAAAAAAAAAAGTAGGGCAGTGCCTGTGGCTCAAAGGAGTAGAGTGCCAGCCCCATATGCTGGAGGTGGTGGGTTCAAACCCAGCCCTGGCCAAAAAAAAAAAATTTTTTTTTTCTGGGCTACTGACTGCTAGTACAGAAACTCAAAATCCTGGGAGCGTTAGAGATGGAATAGCTCTGCGTGCTAATTACCACCAGCAGAAGTATCTCACGATAACCTTCAGAAGGAGTGAAATTTGTCTTCTTTATTTTTTATTTTTAAGTCCCTCTTATCATCATGTCTTGTTTTTATGGTATTGAGTTTCTCTTTAAGGTCTGATGCTTTTACAAGATTTGCCCCACCTATTGGAATTTACAGCACATACAACACTGTAAATAGGATTCATTACTTTAATGCTCAAACAGTAGGCAGGAAGCACTCCTTTCCATAATCTGATAAACACAATCAATGCTTCATAGAAAAATGCTAACTCTAGGTCTAACGTTAAGTAAGCCTAGACCAGCAGTTCTCAACCTGTGGGTCACAACCAATGAAAATACATCCTGCATATCAGATATTTACATTACGATTCATGACAGTAGTAAAATTAAAGTTATAAAGTAGCAACGAAAAATAATTTTGTGGTTGGGGTCACCACAACATGAAGAACTGTATTAAAGGGTCACGGCATTAGGAAGGTTGAGAACCACTGGCCTAGATTAAGGTGGAAAAATGCCAGTTAAGTCCTGGCAAATTTCTGGGCCATGAGCCCTCAAGAAAATGGAGTAAATCTGGTTCACTCCCAAGATAGATGGGAAAGTACACATTGATTTCTTGCTTGACTAACTCCCCTGAGAATTGGACTGGGAAGTACCAACTGTCCCTGGACTGACCTTTGAGAAGTACCAGGTGGGGAAAGTACTGAAACAAAGATGTATGGCTAACTAACTACAAAATTCTGCTTCTGTACTTTGCTTGTTAATCTACCTGGATGCACCTGAGAAGCCTGCAGTTCAACCAGGATGCAGGCCAAGCCTTAAAAACCCAACCCCTTCAGAGAGGGGCTGCTCTCTGAACCCCTGTGTTGGGTGTGAGGCAGTCGCCAGGTGGCTCTTCTTCTGAGAATTTGGCTTGACAGTGTGGTCTTTGTGGAGCTTCTGGGAATAAAACTAGGACAGAATATGTCTAGGATGAGCCTGGAAAGTGTCAGAAAGTAACATAGTACTTAGGACTGCCCATACACACACACACACACACACACACACACACACACACACACAGACAAGTTGACTATATTAAAGGAACAAAGAAACCATTTGAAGACCTCCCAACAGCCCAAGGTAGAATAATTTGAGCAACCAAATAAATAAAGAAGGATTACATTACAACTCAAAGTAAAACAATAAAAATTTATGAGCCCAAATTCTCATATATAAATAAATGATTAAATAAAGAAATGAATATAACGAGGCAGTTGTCCCCTAAAGAATTAAAAAAAGAAAAAACAATGTAGATACTTCACCCTCCAAAAGGTGGCACAAAATTGATCACCCCATGTAAACATGAAAGAGGTAAAGTCTGCATCTTTTTTAAGGCTGCATCATATTCCATGGTCTACATATACCACAATTCATTAATCCATTTGTGGGTCAATGGACACTTGGGTTTCTTCCATGACTTAGCAATTATGAATTGGGCTGCAATAAACCTTCTGGTCTATAGCCCAAGATGAAGGGGAAAGAGGAGAGGGAGGAGAGGGGTTGGGGAGGATGGGAGGAGGGAGGGTGGTTGGTGGGACCACACCCACAGTGCATTTTACAAGGGTACATGTGAAATCTCCTAAGAGTAGAATATAAATATCTTAACACAATAACTAAGAAAATGCGGTGAAGGCTATGTTAACCAGTTTGATGGAAGTATTTCAAATTGTATATAAAACCAGCACACTATACCCCATGATTGTATTGATGTACACAGCTATGATTTAATTAAAAGTAAATAAATAAATAACAATTGTTCACTCCTTAAGTGTCTGCAGCTTGTAGTGACTTAGTGCCAGAGAGTACAGTGTAGAAAGGCTGAAAAGAGTAACTTTATGGTGGAGAAAACAAATGAATACTATCTCAGCTGGGTGATTAAGATTAATCTCAAGGTCAATAGCAGTAAGTATGGTTGATATTATGTCATTTGTTACAGCAGTGATCAAGATGGAACACAATGGTCATCCCCACAGAGATGATAGATTACATGAAAAGGAAGCAAAGAAAAGAAAGACAGCATAATTGAAAAGAAGGGGGAAAAGTCATCCACGGAACAATTATGTGATAATACACATATTTTGCATAAAGATATAGAAAAGAAACAAAGAAGGAGCTGTAGACTTTTAGGAAGGAGGAATCCTTGCTCAATAGTAGTGGGAAAAATCCCTTCTACGAACTGTTTTAGGCCAGGCGTGGTGGCTCATGCCTGTGATGCGTGAGCTCAGGAGTTTGAGACCGTTTGAGACAGAGCAAGACCCCATCTCCACTAAAAACAGAAAAACCAACTGGGAAGTGCAGAGGGTCCCTGTAGTCCCAGCTACATGGGAGGCTGAGGCAAGAGGATTGCTTGAGCCCCCCAGTTGAGGCTGCTGTGAGCTATGATGCTAGCACACCACTATAGCCAGGGCAGTGAGTGAGATTCTTGTCTCAAAAAAAAAAAAAAAAAGTTATTACTGCTCCATGGTATCTCAATCTGTCATGGTAATTTTTTATTTGATACTTAATGCCATGCTCTCTTGAACAAAGATAGCTCTTCTTCAGGGACTGGGAGAATGTAAACTATCACAGGTATTATCACATCATGCACATAATTGATGGCTCTGGCCAGAAATTTGGCATTGGCATGGTACCCACCAGCTTTTAGGACTCCACTTTTACCATCTACCAAACCAGTGTGCCATTGGTTGAGGAAGGAAAAAGATTTTTTTTTCTTCTTCATACCAAATGGAATTAAGCTGCTAAAGGAGGGGAATTTGAACCATGTAACTTCCTAGTCTCTCCTTAGGCTCAACTCTAACCCATTTCAAAGAAGTGATCAAAGTGTTGGTGTTTCTATCACATTCAATTGATATTTAAGGAACTATATCTGCGGTAAAAAAACATGCAGTTATACAATTATGGCCATTGGTTTTAGATTTCATTTATTTTCTTTTCCAATCCAAGTTTCAAATATGCTATCTGATAAAAAAAAAAAAAGGCAGATAAATGATCTGCCAGGCTGCTCCATAATAGTGAATGAAACTATACAGTCTGTTAAACTGAGTGCAATAAAATAAAAACTTACAAAGAAAAGAATAGGGGTAAAATAAACAAAATTTCAGAAAAAAATGATACAAATAGCAGATAAATGGACCAATGAAAGAAACAAAATAACACTGAATCTGTGTTAATAAATTCAGCAGTGAATGAGTTGAATCGGTACTGATAAAATACTATTTTGTTTATGACTAGCAAGTTTACCGACTTTGATCTTCAGATAGCTTAAAATAATAGATGGCACACTGCTAGGAATAAGACATTATGTTTTAAATTATTCTTTCAGAACTTAAAAAGTTTGGAGGGACCTTACAAGGAATTTGTGTCTCTTTCTGTATTCTTCTTTTATTTGTTTGGATACTGAATCATCTTTTCTGTTTCCATATTTGAATTCCATCTAATTACAGAAAATAAAATATTTCATCTTTATTCTTTTTTTTTTTTTTTTTGAGATGGAGCCTCAAGCTGTCCCCCTGGGTAGAGTGCCCTGGCATTACAATTACAGCTCACAGAAACCTCCAACTCCTGGGCTCAAGCGAGTCTCCTGCCTCCGCCTCCCAAGTAGCTGGGACCACAGGCGCCCACCACAATGCCTGACCATTTTTTGGTTGCAGCCATCATTGTTGTTTGGCGGGCCTGGGCTGGGGATTCGAACCCACCACCTTAGGTGTATGTGGCTGGCGCCTTAGCCGCTTGAGCCACAGGCACTGAGCCCATCTTTATTCTTGATTGCAGGGTTTTATTTATCTACCCATACTCAAAGATCAACTGATTTTTCGTATCATCACTCCCCTTTAAGTTCATGATAACCCTTATAATACACCAGAGACGATCTGAGTAAATGTCTCTGGGCACGATGTAAACAGCATAAAATGATGAATTGTATCGTAATTATATTCAGCCCCTAATCAATCATCAGTGTCTGATACAGGGCAGATCTTCAGTACAATATTATTCGACAGTGAATGCTTGTGGTTGTGCTATTTCCTAATGTACTAAGGAAATGGAAGCCTCATTATGAAAACTGGTGCAGTGATCAGAAAGGGATGTGGTTTGTAATAAAATAGATTTTCATCCTAATTTAGCTGAAACTATTCAAAAGGATACCAAATTGTCAAGTACATCTATGTTTTAAACTATATTGAATATTCAATTATTTTCTTTCCTCAGGTGAAATCTGGTGAGGAATAAGAAATCCGTCTTAAATAAAAGGCAGGAGATCAATAGTTAAAGTAGTTACCAGAATAAGAGCCTGTGCTTGGCTAGTTCTTTGTTTTTATAATGTTCTAGGACTAATCATATATTGTGCTGATGCCTTATACAGAATTCTCACTTAATTCACAAAAATTATGAATAATAGTTACTATAGTCATTTTATAGATAAGGATATGCATGCATAAAGTCTTATACTTTTAGTAACAAAATGTAACCCGTTATTCTATGTCTTATTATTCAGTATTCCATCATGGATATGGCAACTTACATTATGTTAGTTAACCCCATTTGAATTTAGTTTTCAGCAAATATGGAAATATAAAAAGTTCAGTTCCCTGAAGAATGTATTCTAGAACTTCAGGATCTATAAAATTTCCAGAAAGTCATCCTGTATCTTACATTTTGATAATTTCCAATATACTATTTATGATATTGACCACACCTTGGCCAACATGGCTAGCTGTTGATTTTTTTTTTTGCCAGCTACATTTATCAATCATCCACAAGTAAATTTTCTCATTATCCATAATTCCAAACATCAAGTTTGGAATTTGCATATTAAGGAAAAATAGGCATATTTGCATAATAAGGAAAAATTATCAGATTGTCATGGTATAAGCCATGTCAAAGCCCCAGTTTGAGTAATGATTATAATTATGCTGAAAATGTGTATATAAACTCTATGGGACCTGGCAGAAACCTGTATTAGTAATGATTAGCTTATTTTCAGAAATGGAAAGAAAAAGATGTTGTCATCTAGTCTCATTTTTTCTCTTATAAAAAGGGAATCTTGAACAAATTCACTTATTTTTCTCTTTGCTTCTCCCTGTTGAGCTTTATTTTTCATAATTATATCATACTAGACGCGAGAGGCAGTGACAGCAGATATCACATCAAAACATTTTACTTTTCATCCAGAACACAAGAAAGACTGTGAAGGAGGAAATAAGCTCTGACATGTTTGTCAAGTCAAAATTGTAGGTAATTATTGTAAAGTATGTCTTCTTTTCTTTATTTTAAAACTGAAGAAAGCAAAGTGCCCGTAATTATTTAGCAATGTAATTGTAAAAATAGCACAGCCCATAATTCCTGGAGTTATCAACGATTTTGTTCTGTGTGATGCATCAGGAACCAGATAAAATATTTAGGTTAAAACTGCAGCAATACAAGGGAACACACTGAACACTGAGATAATGAACAATAATTGGAACATTATAGTATTTGGCTGCAAGTATTAAAATTTAATAAAATCTGTGCATGTATATGATATATTTAATATAGTTAGTGATTTCTATATTTCTCAGCTAGTAAAACGTAAACTTACATGTGAAGAAAGGTAAACGCTATAAACATCATTGTAAGTAACACCCCACGTGGCCCCACGGTTTCCAATATAATCCTATTCAGTGACTATTTCATAACAGAGCAAAGTTTGCCTTTTATAATATAGGTTTTTTTGTTTGTTTACATTAATGCATTTATGAGGCTCAGTGTACTGATTTGATATACAATGTGAAACACTTACATTGAACTGATTAGCACACCCACCACCTCGCTTATTTATTTGTTGTGGTAAGACAATTGTACTCCTTTCTTAATCATTTTGTAATGGACCATGCACGTTAAGTGAGGTCCTCCTAAATACCCTCCCTCCTCCCACCTCCACTCCCCTCTCCTGTCTCTCCACTTCTCAAATGCCACATACTCACAAGGAAAAAACAAAAGTATTTTGAAAGATTTAAGAAATATATCTTAGAATTATTTGAGGTAATTAAAGGAATACCTGGCAGATACAGTTATTTAATTTAATAAATCCGAAGGAAAAATATGTCAGGAGAGAAGAAGTGACAGTATTATCACTAATTAATAAATTTTGCTTTCTTTTCCTGAAAGCAAAATAGAATTTTCTTTACAAATGAATAATAGCCCTAAGATTTTATATATTGTTACATTCTTTTTAAAAAGATAATAATACATACCATTCAAATTAATTTAATCTTTGGTAATACCTATTAATGGAGAGAAGGTGATCCATTTTGTCTTTTTTAAACCAGAATTAGGAATATTGATGAATATATGATATATGAATATGTGATATGAGTTTAATAAGTTTTATACAAATAAAACAATGTCTTATTTGTTGGAGTGTCTATTCTTTTTTTTTTATTAAATCATAGCTGTGTACATTAATGCAATCAAGTGTTTTCATATACGCTTTGAAATACTCTCATCAAACGGGTTAATGTAGCCTTCATGTCATTTTCTTAGTTATTATGTTAAGACATTCATACTCTGCTTTTAGAAAGATTCACTTGTACCCTTGTAAGATAAATCATAGAGGTGACCCCACCTATCACCCTCCCTCCACCCATCCACCCAATGGTGCCAGATTTATTTTGAAGGGTTAAACAAAGGGAAGATTGAATGTATATTTTGCAATGTACAAACAATATATATCACATATAAACTAGAGTCAAAATGATATAATTGAGTTTCAGAATTTCACTAAATTCTTGATTATTCTTCCATCAAGATGAATAATTGTGAAAAATAATAGCTCTCACTTGTGTCGGGCTTACTTTATACCAGATACTGTTAATTGTTCTTTGTGTATTAACACAATCTTCACAAGAACCCTACGAGAGCTTTTTTATTTTTTATTTTTAAATTTATTTATTTATTTATTTTAAATATTTCAATTGTTGGGGATTCATTGAGGGTCCAAAGAACTAGGTTACACTGATTGCATTTGTAAGGAAAAAGCCCTCTTAGAATTGTGTCCTGCCGCCAAGAGGTGTGTCACACTGCTCCCTCCTTCCTTCTCTCCCCACCCCACCATGTGCTAGGTCACCACTTTTACTGAAGAGAATATTGAGGCACAGAGGCTAAGTTGCCCAGCTTAACCTAGAAAATATAGGAATAACTGAGATTCATACACGAGAATGTGGCTTTATAGCTACAAACTCTCCACTGAACCCAGAGGTGTTCTGTGAACTACACATCCCTTGAATCTCTGTAAGACAGTCATAAACTTTTCTTTCTCAGTAATTGATGAGGTCATAGATTTTTTTTTTTTTGGTCTTTTATAATAGTTGAGTGCCATTATTCAAAAAAAATGAACCAATGATGAAACATAGTCAGACTTTTAATGTACACACAAATCTGGCTTAGCAGGGTCACAGGATTGAAATTTACTGGCTTACTAGTAAAATATGAGATGGAAAAATGAGATGAACTAAAATAGAAATTATCTTTCAGTCTCTAGGAGACGGCTTTCCAGTTAGTTTGGCGTATATATTTGATTGAAAAAATTTATCCATTACCATTTAGTTAAACACACACACACACATATATATAGGTACATACACAAATACATATTTTGACATGTTTTAAAACCAAAAAACCAGTTATAATTCCAATCCCATTTTACTACTAACAAAGTAATCTGTATCCAGTTTGTCAAATCTCTTCATGCTGACATTCTCAGGGGAATGGGAAATAATTTGGGAAATGGTGATATAATAGCATTTATTCAATAAGGTCTTGAATTCTGGCCATTTCTCTCTTGTAAGATATAAGAGTTTGTGATGGTTACTTTTATTTTTTTTTCTTTTTTCTTTTTTTTTATTAAATGATAGCTGTATACATTAATGCAAACATGGGGTACAGTGTAGTGTTTTCATATACAATTTGAAATACTTTCATCAAGCTGGTTAACATAGATTTCATGTCATTTGCTTAGTCATTGTGTCA
>CAUYTI010070682.1:0-11891 GCA_963575145.1 Galago senegalensis | reverse complement strand
GGTTCGAATCCCCAGCCCGGGCCCACCAAACAACAATGACGGCTGCAACCAAAAAATAGCGGGGCGTTGTGGCGGGCGCCTGTGGTCCCAGCTACTTGGGAGGCTGAGGTAGGAGACTCGCTTAAGCCCAGGAGTTGGAGGTTGCTGTGAACTGTAATGCCATGGCACTCTACCCAGGGGGACAGCTTGAGGCTCTGTCTCAAAAAAAAAAAAAAAGAAAAGAAAACAAAGGTTCAAATATGTGAATCTGTGGCCCCAGTCAGGGAGGGAGAGCTGGCCCTGCTCTGGAGACAGACTTGGTTACAGGGTCTCAACCATTCTTGTCGTCCATGAAGTTCTGTCTGAGTGGATGAACTAGGAACTCAGATTTCCTTGGCCCAACCATTTGTACAGCTCTGAACCCTGAGGGATCCTTTGCTGCAAGCTCCAGAATACATGAGCAATGGCAGCTTACACCACAGGGACGTTAATAGCATTTCTGAATGAGAAGTCCAGAGGAGGTGATCCTGGGGTTTGTTGAGCTATTTAAAGTTGTGATCAGAGCCAGGTGCTCACACCTGTAATCCAGCACTGGGGAGGCTGAGGCAGGAGGATCATTTGAGCCAAGGAGTTTGAGGATGCTGTGAGTTAGGCTGACACCAGGGCACTCCTGCCTGGGCAACAAGCTGTCTCAACCAACCAACCAAAACAAACAAACGCCGGAATCAGGGACCCTGGCTCTGTGCTCCATCTTTCCCGTCTCCATCTGGTTTTTACCTCAGATTTGTTACCTCATGGTTTGCAGGATAACTGCCACAACTTTAAGTACCATGTTATTTTACTTTATTTTATTTTTTTAGAGACAGAGTCTCACTTTGTTGCCGTTGGTAGAGTGAGTACCCTGGCGTTACAGCTCACAGCAACCTCCAACTCCTGGGCTTAGGTGATTCTCTTGCCTCAGCCTCCCGAGTATTCAGGACTACAGGCTCCTGCCACAACGCCCGGCTATTTTTTTTGTTGCAGTTTGGCCGGGGCCGAGTTTAAACCTGCCATCCTCAGTATATGGGGTTGGGGCCCTACCCACTGAGCCACAGGCACTGCCCAAGTACCATGTTTTTAAACAGCAGTATCAAAAGCAGGAAAGGAAGGAGGAAGTCCAAACCCAACGACATAATTCCCTTTACATCCCATTGGAAAGAATTAGTCACATGCCCATCCCTTGGCCAATCACTGGCAAAAGGGGAAAGAAACTGTCTAATTGGCTTAGACCAATCATCATTCACCCTCAGGGGTGGGCATTTTACCACCAACCCCATGGGCAACACTGGGGTTCTGTTAGTGACTAAGAAGTGAGGATTACTATTGGGGAGCCACAGTCAGAGCCCTCAGGAGCTACTTATTCCTGGTAGTGGCATTGCCTAGCAGTTGGCCTGCGGCAAAGTCCCATATTTCCCACGGGAGCAGTGAAGGATAGAAGTGTGGAATAAATAACTCAAATCTGTGGTGAAAAGCTGATTAATGGGTTCTAAACTTTCTTTACGGCTCCTTCAGCCTGCTTAGCTTATGTGTTTTGCAAACCACGCTGGTGAAAAATGATATTTTCCACTTGGAGTCTCTGAAATTAGCTACAAAAACAAGTGTGTCCTTTCAAATGAAAGAATTGTAGAAGCCTCCAGAGACTGGGACAGCCTGAGCATTTGATGGAAATCAAACACGCTTCCCAAGAACAGACTGGGTGGCTAGGATGCTTACAGATGTCAGGAAAGAGACAACAGGCAGCCTGCCTGGGGCCTGGATGGTGACCTCGGGTGTGCAGATGTTGGGCTGTTTCATTCCCACTCTCCCATTGGTGCAGGGGAAGGCAGCAGAAGTGGAAGGGGTCAAACCCAGAATGGAATGAGCAGAATTCTGTGCTATCTCGCACACAGACAGGAATGAGAAGAGGGGGAAGTCATGGTGGCCAAAGTCAATTTCTACGTTATCTGACCTGGGATTTCCTATGAATTTGAGACCAGCCTGAGCAAGATCAAGACCCCTGTCTCTACAAAAAATAGAAAAACTAGGCTTCAACCCCCTGACCCCCTTCAACCACTAGCTTCTGCCAAGGGGCTGCACCCAAGGGCTCCCCTTAGGGCAGCTCTTAATCCTACTCCAGACGGCTGCGGACCGTCAGTCCTCCCTAGCACCTGTTCATATGTGAAGTGAGATCTGATATCCTTAATTAGGTAGAAACAGCCTAGGGAACACGTTAGTGTCCTTTTCCTTCCCAAGGACCCCCAGGAAGATCTGGCCCTGGGATGAATGTGGTATGGGCAATACCAAGGGGCACAGCTGGAATGCAAACCTGGCTTCCTCTGCCCCTTACCAGCTGTGTGCGGTGGTTTCAGGAAGCCTCAGTGACTTCTCTCTATACAGTATCAAGTTACATGGTACAAGTCATTTTTTTATATCTTCTTTGAAGACATGTCCATTCAAATCCTTTGCCCATTAAAAAAATTGGATTTCTTTTGGTCACTTAGTTGTAAGAGTTCTTAATGTATTCTGGACATGAGACTTTTATCAGCTGTATGATCTCTAAACATATTCTCCCATTTAGTTGGCTGTCTTTTTACCCTTTTTTTTTTTTTTTTTTTGCAGTTTTTTGGCCAGGGCTGGGTTTGAACCCACCACCTCCAGCATATGGGGCTGGCACACTACTCCTTTGAGCCACAGGTGCCGCCCCTTTTTACCTTCTTTTTTTTTTTTTTTTGAGACAGAGCCTCAAGCTGTCCCCCTGGGTAGAGTACCATGGCATCACAGCTCACAGCAACCTCCAACTCCTGGGCTCAAGTGAGTCTCCTGCCTCAGCCT
Source organism: Galago senegalensis (assembly GCA_963575145.1). Lineage (NCBI taxonomy): Eukaryota > Metazoa > Chordata > Mammalia > Primates > Galagidae > Galago > Galago senegalensis. The sequence continues at coordinate 9,062 of CAUYTI010070682.1, read as the reverse complement.
CCCAAGTAGCTGGGACCACAGGTGCCTGCCACAACACCTGGCCATTTTTTGGTTGCAACCGTCATTGTTATTTGGCGGGCCCAGGCTGGATTCGAACCTGCTACATTAGGTGTATGTGGCTGGCGCCCTAGCCACCTGAGTCATAGGCGCCAAGCCCCTTTTTACCCTCTTAATGGTGCCCTTAATTATCATGAAGTTCAACTTAGTTTTTTTTTAGAGACAGAGTCTCACTTTGTCGCCCTCAGTAGAGTGCTGTGGCATCATAGGCCACAGCAACCACCAACCTGGGTTTAAGCCATTCTCTTGCCTCAGCTTCCCAAGTAGCTGAGACTACAGGCACGTGCCACAACGCCCAGCTATTTTTTGTTGCAGTTGTCATTGTTGTTTTAGCTGGCCTGCGCTGGGTTTGAACCTGCCAGCTTCTGTGTATGTGGCTGGTGCTGTAACCTCTGTGCTGCAGGAGCTGAGCCAACTTATTTATTTTTTTTATTTGATTGCTTGGGTTTTTGGTGTCATAGCTAAAAATATGTTGCCTAATTTAAGGTCATGAAGATTTGTACATAAGTTTTCTTTTAAGAGTTTTATAGTTTTCGTTCTTACATTTAAGTTTTTGATCCATTTTGAATTAATTTTTATATACAGTGTGAGGTAGGCATCCAACTTCATTCTTTTGCATGTGGATATCCAGTTGTCCAAGGACCAATTCTTGAAAAGACTATTCTTCCCCCATTGAATTGTTGTGGAACTCTCGTTGAGTATCAATAGACTATAAATGGACTATTTCTGGATTTTCGATTCTATTCCATCAATGTAAGTATCTGTCCTTATGCCGGTACCACATTCTTTCATTCCTGTAGCTTTGTAGTGAGTTTTGAAACCAAGAAATTCTAATCCTCCAATTTTGTTTTTTATTTTCAAGATTGTTTTGGCTATTCTGCACCCCTTACATTAGGATCAGTCTGTTAATTTCTGCAAAGAAGGCTGGGTGCAGTGGCTCACACTTAAAATCCTAGCACTTTGGGAGGCCAACGCAGGTGGGTTGTTTGAGCTCAGGAGTTCAAGACCAGCCCAAGCAAGAGCAAAATCTCATCCCTATCAAAAATAGAAAAAAAAAATCCTAGCTAGATGTTGTGGCAGGCACCTGCAGTCCCAGCTACTCAAAGACTGAGGTAGGAGGATCATTTGAGCCCAAGAGTTTGAGGTTGCTTTGAGCTATGATGATGCCATGGCACTCTACCCAGGAGCAACAGAGCGATACTCTGTCTTTAAAAAAAAAAAAAGAAATATATATATATATATATATAGTCTGCAAAGAAGCCAATAGGGATTTGAAAGAGATTGCATTGACTCTGTAGATCAGTTTGCATAGTATTGCCTTCTTATGAATATATATATAGTTTTTTGTTTGAGACAGAGCCTCAAGCTATTGCCCTGGGTAGAGTGCTATGGCGTCACAGGGACTCTTGGGCTTAAGTGATTCTCTTGCCTCAGCCTCCCAAGTAGCTGGGACTACAGGTGCCCACCACATCGTGTGGCCATTTTTTGGTTGTAGTTGTCATTGTTGTTTACCTATTCTCCTTATGTTTTCCTGAACAATAACTACCTGTTACCATCACTACCACCCACATGGACCCATTGAGTCCAGTTCAAATCCTAGGATGAGTTCTGTACTGTGGGTTGATGTAGTCAGAAAAATACAATTCACTTTACAGAGACCTTGTGGAGAGGGGGGGACAATTGTCCCAGTAAATGGCACTGCACTGGTGCCAGGGAAGAGAGCAGGCTAGGGAGGCTCTCCCCTAGGGAGCAGGCCTGGGGGAGGGACCGCCATACAGGGGGCAGGCATGGCCCTGCGTCAGAGGCTCTTCCTATTTGGGTGATTTGGTGATTCAGGGAAAGTTTCACGAACAAGGTTGGGCTGTAAAGGGGGAACCGGGATCCTGGACATAGAAAATGCTGGAGCAGAGCCCAGCGCCCTGCAGCTGCAGGATGTGCAGGAGCCACCCACAGCCACCAGCCGGATATGCCCCTCTACCCTCCCTCTGCAAACTGTCTGTTCATCACTACTAGAGAATGATGACCATCTCATCCAGTCCTAAGACCTCCTCAGAACACTGCCTGGGCACCTCCAGCACAATGGCCCAACTCTCCAGCCTGGGTTTGTCTCCCCTGCCAGACCTTCCTCTTCTCCACTCTCCTGGGCATGGCCCCTGACCGCCACCTCTGGCTGGCATAGCTCTCTACCCTGGCACTTCCACGGTGCCCATTATGCAAACGCCAGCGCCCCAGAGAGCCAACTCTCACCCATTCCCCTCCATCACGCTGAGGACTGCGCTCCTGCACAGACTGCTTGAGCTCTCCCGCCTGCGTTCAGGAGAAGTGCTGAGGGGAACACAGCTGGGGAGCGGGTGGTGTCAGCACTCAGATGACCAGGGCATGGAACGTGTGGGCTAGCTAATAGCATAATATAGAAATCAAGTTTTTCCATCATATAAGTAACAATACCTTATGGAAAATAGAAAAAAAAATCCCCTATGATGATCTTACCCAGATAGGTTCTTTGGAGAACCCACGGTAGATACTGTTCGTGCCCTTAGAGGCTGACGGAGTGGTTAGTACAGCGACCCGGAGATAGAGATAGAATTCACACTCCACGCAGCGCACCCACTGCAGCGCGCAGCTCAGAGGTTTTACCCCCATGTTCACAGAACTGTGCAACCATTGCCACATTGAGGACGTTTTCATCACCCTGAAAGAAATCTTGTACCCTTTAGCACTCACGCTCACATTTTGTGTTTGTGTAAAACACTATTTGACACGCAGCTTTTTCCACCATCCTTTTTGGTGACGGCGAGCAAAGACTTCCAGGTAGAGAAATGGAGCGGCCAGGCGTGCTCTAGACGTTCTAGGTGTTGGTGAGGGCTCCGAAGCTGGCGGAGCAGCGAGAGCAGACGCGGGGGCGGGGAGGGCTGGACTTGGGGGTCGGGGGAGGGAAGCAGCGCCAGGCTCCCAGGGACGTTCCAGGCGGGTGGAGGCTCGGCGCCAGCAAGTTCCTGGAGTGGGTGAGGGTTGAGGTCAACAACTGAGCCCAGAAAGAGGCAGCAGAAGTGAAGACGAGCCTGGGCTTGTCGGATTTGAGGGCGTCAGGCTCTCCGGAGGGTCCCGCGCTCGGAGCGGGATGGGCTGCTCCGATGGGGGTTTGCCGGGGGGTCAGGACTGCCCAGCAGAGATGTGCGCGTCAGGGGGCGGCACAGGAGGCCTCGATGGCCCGCGCTGATTTGGGTGTGTGAGGGTAAAACGTTGGCCCAGGAACACCGGGGTTTCCAGCAGGTGCACGAGGAAGTTCAGGACTTGGAGGGAGTCGCGAGGGAAGACAGAGGTGGAGCGGTCCTGGAGAGGCCGGGGGGGGCGGGGGCGGTGCCCGAGGGCAGAGCTGGCTGGCCCGGGACGCCGTACCGGATGGCACGGGCGCCGCGGTCTGCCGGGCAGCAGTTCGGGTGGGTACTGGGGACCCCCGAGGTCTCCCTGCCCTCCGCCACTACACGTTCAGTTTGCAAGGGGAGCTCTGCCTGCCTGGGGGTGCGCAGGGTTAGGGTCTGGGGGTCCCCTTAGGTTTCAAGATCTCAACTTCCTCCTCCTGGCAGTGGGGTGGCTCTGGAGTCTCTCGGGTGGGCTCTCCAGGCCCAGCCCCGTCTGGAAGACTGAATCGAGCTTGAGGGAAAGTTGGGGAACTTGCCCGTGTTGGGGGCATGGGTCAGCACCGGGACTCCGCGCGCTGCTGGGACCGTAGCGGCCCCACGTGGCCACAGACCTCAGCTGTGGACTGGGCCGGGGTGGGTCAAGGAGGTGGAGCTCCACCCCCGAGCAGAGACGGGCGGACGCACCGGCCAATGGGCGCCGCCCCCGTCCGCGGCCCCGCCCCCGGACCCCGGCCGGAGCGCGCGAGCCGGCTTCTCTGAGGTGGTGGCTGAGGCGCGGTCCGGGCGCTGTGGCCATGCCCGGCGGGGCCCACGCGGCTGCCCCGTGGCCCGCGCGGCCCCAGTAGGCGACGCAGAGGCCAGGGGGGCCGGCCATGCTGCTGGAGGCGCAGGACGCGCTGTACGTGGCGCTGGAGCTGGCCATCGCCGCGCTGTCGGTGGCGGGCAACGTGCTGGTGTGTGCCGCGGTGGGCACGGCAAGCGCGCTGCAGACGCCCACCAACTACTTCCTGGTGTCCCTGGCGACGGCCGACGTCGCCGTGGGGCTGTTTGCCATCCCCTTTGCGATCACCATCAGCCTGGGCTTCTGCACGGATTTCCACGGCTGCCTCTTCCTCGCCTGCTTCGTGCTCGTGCTCACGCAGAGTTCCATCTTCAGCCTCTTGGCCGTGGCCGTCGACAGGTACCTGGCCGTCTGCGTTCCGCTCAGGTGAGGCGCGCGCGTCCCATGGTCTCAGGAAACCGTCCTGGTCCAGGTTCCTGCCTTCGGGGACCCCAGACGGGCCAGACCAGAGGCTCAACGGCACTTGGAACTCTGGTTCCCAGCCTGAGGACACCGGCCACCTCCAGAGACGGCGGGTCTGGGGTGCCTTGGCCTGTGCCTCCGCCCGAGCGTCCCGGATGCACGCGTCCCTCTAGCAGCAGTTCTCCACCTATGGGGCGCGACCCCTTTGGAGGTTGAACGACCCTTTCAAAGGGGTCGCCTAAGACCATCGGAAAACACATTACGATTCATAAGAGTAGCAAAATTACAGTTGTGAAGTAGCAACGAAAATAATTTTATGGTTGGGGGTCACCACAACATGAGGAACTGTATTAAAGGGTCGCGGCATTGGGAAGGTTGAGAACCACTGCAGGGACCTGTCAGGGACAACTCTCTGGGTTCCGTGGAGTGGGGCCCCCGCACGCCCCGGGAGAAAGCGCCACTCCCGCGTATGGGTAGGGTTAGGAGGTTTGGTGATGGCAGTTCCAGTTCTGCCGCTAAGGCCGTTTCCTTCCTCCATTCACCCGCAGCGGCTGTGTCTGTGACAGAGCCCAGAGCCCAGAACAGCTGCAAGACTCCGACCTGGGAGCGCTGGGGAGTCAGGGAGGTCGGATGGTCCCAGCCAAGGGCAAGACAACTTTGGACGCTGGAAGAATAATCACTACTCAAGACCCAGTTTAAGAATGTGCCTGCTGCAAAATTGTGGCACCCAGTGATCCGAGGGGGAAGGTGCAGGTTAACTTTGGGAACTGCAACGGACACTCATCCTTGCATGTTTAATGTGTGATTCGCCCCCATACACTTTAAAAAAGAGTTTCTGTGTTGTCCTCTGTTTGCCATACACTGATGAACAGCCTTAGAGCCTCTATGTGTAACCCTGTTCATCTGCTGCCCTGTCAGAGCAGGCTGGGCAGTGCCATGAGGGAGTCGGGAAAGTGGAGAACTTACCTGTGAACTCTCTCTCCCAGGCTGAGAAAATGCAGATTCAGAGTATGGAGACAGCCAGCAGCTGGAGTGGATCCTTAGTTGTAGCTGAGAGATCAGAAATGGAGTGTTTGTTGAAAGTGTTCATTCTCTGTCTTCAGCGCCTTTTTGAGATCATTTGTGTGGGGAGCTTGGATCTCTTTAGATTTGGGGCTGAGACAGGGAAACCAAGTCACATAGTGGGAAGGAAGGGCAGGAACCCATGGACTGGGGGCCAGCCACGTGCCGGGCAGTTTATCTGGTGTGTATACCCTTCGTCCTCGCAGCAGTTCGGGCAGAGAGGGTAGCTACCTTTACCTGCATCTGTTGGAGCTGGGACTTGAACTCAGCGCTGGCACTATGTTCTCACCTAGGCCATCAGGCTGTGTTGCAGGGCTGTGTGTGGCACCAGTGTTTGGGAAACAGGGACAAAAGACCTCTGCTATTTCTGGAGGAGAATCCTGCCTGCAGTAAACTGGTGGCTGAAAAGGGAATGCGTTTGTGGGAACTGAGCGAGAGAATGCTCCCAGAAGCCTTCTGAGTAGGAACGTGTGTTGAGCCTTGTCCCTGTGGGCTATGTCCTGGGTCCCAGTGGGGACAGAAACCTTCTGCTTGGCTGGGCTGTGAGCCTGGGGGGTGTGTCTGGGCCTTTCCATGTGCTGCTGCCCTTGGCATGAGACCACGAGGCTTCGTGCATCCAATCAGGTGTGGAGCCCAGGGAATTCCAAGGCTTGAGGGGGCACAATTATCTCATCTGTCTCAGGGGTGCCTTCCCTGCCCTGTTCTTTTTTTTTTTTTGAGACAGTCTCACTATGTCACCCTCGGTAGAATGCCGTGGCGTCGCAGCTTGTCGCAGCTCACAGCAACCTCATACTCTTGGGCTTAAGTGATTCTCTTGCCTCAGCCTCCCTCTGCTCTGTTCTCATAGTGGTTACTTGATGGCCTGTTGGGCTTTTTGTAGGCAGCAGGGCAGTCACAAGCCGCAGCCTGAATTGCCCATCTACCGGAAGCCCCTTGGATTGCCCTGGCAGAGACCTAGAAAGACGGAAGAATCTCCTGGGCCACAAGGAGCAGGAAGTTCCATAAAAGTTTAAATCTGTCAGTTCTTGTCCTGGTTTGTGCTGGGTGGGGTCTTGAAAAGAATGAGTGTGGAAGGTCAAAGGGAAAGAGTTGTGAATCATAGGCCCCTAACTTCTTCTCTTTTGTGTTTGTTAAGGGCAGGAGGGGAGATGTAGGTGCAGGAAGGGGAGAACACTGATCGGGTTGCCATGAGGCTCACCCTACCCTGCCTCCTGGTGTGTCCACAGAGCTCAGAGGTCTGGAACAGGTGTGTGCAAGCAGGCCCCCCAACTCTGCACCCAGAAGGTATAGGCTTTGACTGCCCGTGGCCCCAGCCCCTACCCTGGTGGCTTGGAAAGGTGAACCTGGTTCCTCATGGCTTCCCTGAATCCTCCTGGGGACTGGTTCCTGGGGCAGGCCTGCTGGCTGTCCCAGCTGATCCTGCTTCTAGAGAACAAGGCCCAGTTAGCAAGTAGAAAGTGCAGATTAATCAGAGTCTGGAGAGGAGTATGTGGGGGATTCTGGTATTAGTATCTTTTACCAGAGATTCCACCAAAGTTTGTGAATCCTTCTAAAGTCAGGTGACCTTGAGGCTCCCCTCACTTGACTAACACAGGAGCCCGGGTGCCCTAAGCTCTGACTTGGTTTTGAGGACCTACTTCTTGGGGATCCTGGAATTCCAGGTGGGGGTGTTCTGTGGGGGAGGTAATGCCTCCCCTTTGAAGCCAAGAAGTAATGAGAGTAAGATCCAGGGAGTCAGGGCCAAAGGCTTAAGCACGCCCCTGACCTGGGCAAAAACAGTCCTTAAACTTGCCCCAGTTCATTGGCTGAGTGTGAGGCCATGGCCCGCACCTGCTACCCATTTGCCCAGGTGTTTCTAACATGAGAGAAATTACACTGTAGGAGGAAAGGGGCTCCTCAGAGATATGTTTGGTACAAAAATGACATCTTTGGCCTGACTAGAAAAAGAGGAGTGCCTGCTTCCCTCAGGCACTGCCCTTTGCCTTTGGGGTAAAGGGTATCCACAAACAGAAGGTCCATTTCCTCTGGTTCAAGTCTATGGAGAGTTCCTCCTTTGTTCCTGGTGGGTGGTCCCATCCATGCAGTGCCACGGGGAGTGGGCATGTGCAGGCTGGCAGGGGTGGAGAGTGGTTTTGGCTCTCACTTCACCCTCCAGTGGGAGCACTTCCTCCTCTGTAATCTAATCCCGTTCCCCTGTCAGCTAAATCTGCAGCTCCATCTGGGGGCCTTCCCTGCTCTACAGACTTGGTGCCATGGTGATGAGTCTCTAGGAAGGCTGAAGGCCAGTGGAGCTGAGCTGAGGAGGGTGTTGTACAGGGAAGGTTGGTTGACTGGAGGGTCAATAGTGTGGAAAGGGCATTTGTCCAACCTGTCCATAGACCCTGCCCATGGACCCTGCCCTGGTTACCCTCTCTGTCCTCTGTTCTCTGGGTCTCACATGTGCTCTCTGGGAGGCAGGGATGAAAGACTTTGTGCCTTGGATGACCTTTTAAAATTGAGGTATAATACCCATTTTATAAAATTCACCTTTAATGTTTTTTTTCTGTGTCCTGGGTAGAGTGCTGTGGCATCATAGCTCACAACAACCTCAAATTCTTAGACTCAAGTGATCCTCTTGCCTCAGCCTCCCAAGTAGCTAGGACTACAGGCACTCACCACAACATCTGCCTAATTTTTCCATTTTTAGTTGAGATAGGGTCTTGCTCTTACTTAGGCTGGTTTCAAACTCCTAAGCTCAGGCAATCTACCCATCTATTTGCCTTAGCTGCTCAGAGTGCTAGGATTACAGGCATCAGCCACTGTACCTGGCCTTTTTGAAATAAAGTTTGGAAGGGAGATTTTGAGCTCTGGGTCCATCCCCTCCACGGACTGGCCGGCCTCCATGTTCTCTCTTCTGTATCAGTGTTATCTTTCTCTTCCAAATCATCTCTACTGTAGTGGGTTGAATTGTTCCCCCCTCCCCAAAAGATATGTCCATGTTCTAATCCTAATAACCTATAACTATTCCCTTATATGGAAAAAGTAGCCTCATGTGGTTCTGGAGAGAAGGAACTTGGTGAGATTATCTGGTGGCTCCTAAATACAGACACACAGCAAAGGCCTCGTGAGCAGGGAAGCAGATGCTAGAGTGACGTGGCCGGGGCCAGAGAGCACCAGGGCAGCCTCCAGAAGCAGGCAAGGGTGAGAACAGTCTCCCCTTAGAGCCACTGGAGGGAGTGTGGCCCTGCCCTCACCTTAATTTCAGGCTTTTGGCCCCCAGAACTGTGAGGGAATAAATACTGTTTTAAGCCACCAAGTCTGTGGTTCCTTGTGTCTAGCCCGGAAGCCACCCATCAGTATGTGAGCGTGTGTAAGCCAGCACCCCACACTTCCTGACCTGTGCCTTCACCTCCCTCCATGTGAGCACGTGTAAGCCAGCACCCTCCACTTCCTGACCTGTGCCTTCACCTCCCTCCATGTGAGCACGTGTAAGCCAGCACCCTCCACTTCCTGACCTGTGCCTTCACCTCCCTCCATGTGAGCATGTGTAAGCCAGCACCCTCCACTTCCTGACCTGT
>CAUYTI010070680.1:0-23287 GCA_963575145.1 Galago senegalensis | reverse complement strand
TCTTGCCTCCGCCTCCCAAGTAGCTGGGACCACAGGCGCCCGCCACAACGCCCGGCTATTTTTTGGTTGCAGCCGTCATTGTTGTTTGGCGGGTCTGGGCTGGGGATTCGAACCCGCCACCTTAGGTGTACATGGCTGGCGTCTTAGCCGGTTGAGCTATAGGCGCCGAGCTGATGTGTATCTTTTTTTACTGTGCTAGTAACTGATTAGATCCTTTCAGTCTGGGGATTGGTATCTTTTAGTTCTGGGCATTTTCTTATTTTATGTATTTAGTAATGTCCTCTATATTTTCTGTGTTCTTTCTGAACATTCTATTACAGTGTTGGATGTTGGACCATATAGTTTGATTGTCTGTGGCTCTGTCTCTTTCTTGCCTTTACTGACTTTTCCTTTCTGTTCTTTCTATTATAATTTTATTCAATGTTACCTTTTAACTTTCTCCTGGTTAATTCTACTTTCTCTTTTAGATTTTCCAAGAGACTTTTCTTTTTAAATGGCATATTTTTGTCTTATATATGCAGTATCTTTTCATTATTCAGAAATTTTTTTTTTGTGCATAGGTGTTCTTTTATTTCTGGCCTTGTTTCTGTTTATTCCTAGATTTTTTTTTCTTGTGATCCATGGATGTCATTTTAATTTAATTAATTCATTTTTTTTGGAGACACAGTCATGCTTTGTTGCTCAGTGTGGAATACATTGGTGTAATCATAGCTCATTGTAGCTTGGAACTCCTGGGCTTAGGTGATTCACCAGCCTCAGCCTCCCAGGTAGCTAGCACTAGAGGTACATACTACCATGCCCAGTGAATTTTTGTAGCGATGAGGTCTCTATATTTTGCCCAGGCTGGTCTTGAACTCTTAGCTTCCAGCTATCCTCCCACCTCAGCCTTCCAAAGTGCTGGGATTATAGTGTGTGAGCCATCACCCCCCACCCCCATGGATATCTTTTTCACATGAGAAGTACTGTAAGTCTAATTGAAAGCTTTAAGTGTGGATGAGCTTCATTGTGGGTTGATCAGGTAGCTAGCTTGACTTTGTCTCTGTGGGCTTCCAACTGTTGCTAGTTATAGGTTCTCTTGTTACTATAATACTGTATGTAGTAACTTTCATTCTTTTAGGTATAGATATTCTTGTTACCATATTATATAGTTTTATCTCTCATTTTTTCCATAAAAGAGTTTTCTAATTGCTTGTTTTAAGAAAGGAATTTGCATTACCTAACAGTTTATGAAATTCTGATAGTCTCCTCAAAGTCTACGTAATCTATATACAAGATTTGTAATAAAAGAGGGCTTTGTTCCACAGGATGGAGGAAAAACTGAAGGTCTATTTTTACTTTGTAGACTTTACATAATCCTTGTTTTAATTTTTTGTCGTTCCTTATCTTATATAAGACCATAGCTTCTCTATATCAGTCATCACAAAGAAAAAATATCTAGTCTCCTGCTTAGATAGATATTCTGATTACTTTTTATATAGTTTTTTCACCTTTTGTTGTAGAACAGAGCCCTCTTTTATTAGAAATCTTTTATGTAAGTTATGTAGGCTTTAAGGAGAATCTCAGAATTTCATAAATTGTTAGGCAAAAGATTCCTTCTCTTGTTTAATTAGATTTGAGAGATCCAAATCCTAGCAATCAGGTTGTCATGTAATGGCTTATGATTCAGGGGTGTCCAACCTTTTTTTTCTCTGTCACAAATTAGAAGCCCATTAATTTGGGCCACAAATTAAATGCAAAAACACTAATAAAGAAAAAGGTCTGCCTACTTTTTGTGATATGTGACACAGATAAAGAAAATAGTCCTCAGATAATCTACGTGCAGCTTGCAGGTTGGACAATGGCCCTTTGTATAAATTGGATTGAGAATAAATGTAAGAATGAAATGTGGGATTTCATTAAATCTCTCTTGAGTGGTTTCTATCAGAGTATGTGGTGGTAACTTGATTTCTAGAAGATTTGCTTATGTGGTATTAGGGTAAATTCATCAAAGAATTAGGAATGTGAGCCAGGAGCAGTGCCTCATGCCTGTAATCCTAGCACTCTGGGAGGTCGAGTTGAGGAGTTAAAGACCAGCTTGAGCAAGAGTGAAACATGGTCTCTGCTAAAAATAGAAAAAATTAGCTGGATGTTGTGGCGTAGGCCTATAGTCCCAGCTAGTTGAGTGACTGAAGCAAGAGGTTCACTTAAATACAGGAGTTTGAGGTTTCTGTGAGCTATGCCAATGCCAAGACACTCCAGCCTGGGCCAACAGAGTAAACCTCTGTCTCCCCCCCCCCAAAAGGAATATGCATAAATCTGGCCATTTGAATAATGTGGTTAATTTAGATTTAGAATTCGCTATTACTAAGTTTTTATTGTTATCTGCAGTGGAACTTAGGAGAGCTCTTTAAATTTTAAAAAATAACTTTGCAAATGAAATTTGTAACAATTTGTAATTGTTTTAAATTATATACAAGAGTTATGGAAAACTTCAGTATCTTTAAGCTATAATAATTGAGTATTATCTTTTAAAATTATCCTAGGTAGAAGAATACATGTTCACTTTCAGTGAACACGAGCATGTTCCCAAACTCAATATTGGGTCGCCCACCCTTCTCTCCAAACCATCAACAACATAATAACTTCTTCACCTTGTCACCAGCTCTTTATTCACACCAGCAGCTTATAGATGCGCAATTCAACTTTCAGAATGCAGAGTAAGTATGGTGATATAATATTTTGGCCCATATAGTTGGTAAATTTAGTTATCTATTTAACATAAACTTTACTTGTATGAAGCATTTGAAGATAGAGAAAATGTCCTCACTTCTTGTTTCCTTTGACTGGTGCAATGCTAAGTTTTTCAGAAATTAGTGTTTGTTTTTAAGGAAAATAGTATATATTAATAATGTATATTACCACTGTTCTTTGTTTGTTTTTGATAGTTTGTCTAGAGCTGTGTCATTACAGCAGCTGACATATGGAAACGTCAGTCCAATACAGACCTCAACTTCTCCATTATTTCGAGGAAGGAAGTAAGTACTTTTCAATTATTTTAAAAGAAAATTTTGCGTTTTTGAGAATTGTTTACAGTATCTTGTATTACAATTATATAGACACTATGTCCTAAATTTTGTTTTCTAGTACCTATGGGATTAAATTAGTCACAGAATTTTAAAATTTTTATGTATTTTAAAAATTATATCTTACTGATTTGTTCTTGACATTATTATACATTTTAGGAAACTACTTCAGAAAACTACTTTTTAATTTAGATTTTTAACTAAATCAGATGGCCTTCTGTATTCATTTGCTAGGGTTGCTGTAACAAAGCAGCAAAGGCTAGGAGGCTTAAGGAACAGAAATTTATTTTCTCACAGTTATGGGGGCTAAAATTCCAAGATAAGATGTCAGCAGGGTGGATATCTTTGGAGGCTCTCTTGTTGGCTTGTAGCTGGCTATCTTCTCTCTGTCCTTATATGGCTGTTCCTCTGTCTGTTTTCTTTCTTTCTTTTTTTTTTTTTTTCCGAGACAGAGTCTCACTTTGTCAACTTTGGTAGAGTGATGTTGCATCGTAGCTCATGGCAACCTCAAACTCTTGGGCTCAAGTGATGTTCTTGCCCCAGCCTCCCAAGTAGCTGGGACTATAGGCGCCCGCCACAACACCTGTCTATTTTTGGAGACAGGGTCTCACTCTTGCTTGGGCTGGTCTCAAACCCCTGAGCTCAGGCAGTCCACCCGCCTCGGCTTCCCAGAGTGCTAGGAATCCAGGTGTGAGCCTCTGGTTTCTATATCCAAATCTCTTCTTCTAAGGTACCTGTCATATTAGATTAGGGTTCATCCTAATCAACTCATTTTAATCGAATTACCTTGTAAAAGGCCCTTCCTCCAGATACAGTCATATTCTAAGGTACTGGGGCTTAGAACTTTAACATTTGAATTTCAGGGGATTTCAGTTCACTTCATAACATTTCCTTTCGAGTAAATTTTCTATACATTTTTCTTTTGATTTATCTGAAGGTAGAGTTCCATGATAAATATTGTTATTATTTTATTTGAGACAGTCTCAGTATGTCACCCTCATGGCATCACAGCTCACAGCAACCTCCAACTCAGGCTTAAGCTATTCTCTTGTCTCGCCCTCCCAAGTAGCTGGGACTACAGGTGCCCGCCACAAAGCCCAGCTATTTTTTTTGTTGCAGTTGTCATTGTTGTTTAGCTGGCCTGGGTGGGTTCCAACCCACCAGCCTTGGTATATGTGGCCGACGCCCTACCCCTGAGCTATGGGTGCCACCAATAAACATTATTATAATGAAAATTTCTATGTAGCATGAAGCTTTCTATAGTCAAGTCAGGAGCCAATTAATATTAACCTATTTCATTAAAAGAAAATCATTTATTACAAAATAATTATAATAGCACTTGAAAAGTAGTTGTTAAAATAACATTGGGCGATTTTGTGGAAGATACTGAGTTTACTTAAAAACCTTATATAGAGGGGAGTGCCCGTGGCTCAGTGGGTAGGGCACCAGCCCCATATTCCGAGGGTGGTGGGTTGGAACCCAGCCCCCACCAAACTGCAACAACAACAAAAAATAGCTGGAGGTTGTGTTGGGCACCTATAGTCCCAGCTACTTGGGAGGCTGAGGCAAGAGAATTGCCTAAGCCCAAGAGCTGGAGGTTGCTGTGACCTGTGACACCATGGCACTCTACCGAGGGCTATAAAGTGAGACTCTGTCTTTAAAAAAAAACAAACAAACCAAGAAACCTATATGGAGATTCCATGAATTTTCTGTTGAAATAAAAATAATACTATCAGTGAACAAGGTGCTGTAAAATAAAGACAAAATGATACTAGCTAAGAATTATTAGTCACTGTGTGTTGGGCATTGTTGTAAGAACTTTAAAAATTAAAATTGATATTCTCAGAAGATATTCAACATGTATATCTCTAAATTATTTTTATATTTAAGAATATTAAACATATGCATTTAGCACAGTGCACCTTTACTCATGAGTAGGAGTTTCAGTTCCTTTGTAGATCTGTTTAGGAGAGAGGAAAGCGGAATTAGCATAATCTCAAAGGAATATTTATGATAATGAAAACCTTCAGGTTGCAATGACCCTTGGAAATTTAGGGCTTAAAAGGAATTAAGCCATTTTCTAGGGCATAAATGAACAATTTAATATATCAATGACATAGGTCTTTTCCCAAACAAATATTTAGTTTTTAATTATTTTTTCCTTGACTATATATTTTGAAAAATTTGAAACCTTCAGAAAAATTAAAGAATAGTACAAGGAGCATCTGTTGCCTTTTGCTGAGATTCGTTAAAGTTCAGCTACATTTGATTCTCTCTGCTTCTTTCTTTCTTATCCTCATACTTTTTTTTCCTGAACCAAACAGAAGAAAGTTGTTGACATCATTTTACTTTACCTAAAGCATATGAGTTTATTCCTTTTAAAAAGAAGGATAGTTTCCTTTGTAACCAAATACAGTAGAACCTCTGTAACTGGGTCACCCAAGGCATTTTAATAAACTAGTCAACATATGGAGGTGGTGACATAAGGCATTAGGCCTACTGTATACCTACCTACATGTGGTGTATGTCTGGTCCATGAAAAGTAAATCAAGGAGGTGATCAAAGTAGGGAGGTGGTCAACTGTGGAGGCTCTATGGTACATTTATTTTAAATTTGTGGTTAATATAATTTTCTCTGAAATGTAATCTGTTTTCAAATTTCCTCAATATTGCAGTGTCTTCATAGCTTTTTAAAAGGTGTATGTCTCTGGTTGGGCATTGTGGCTCATGCCTGTAATCCCAGCACTTTGGGAGGCTGAGATGGAAGGGTTGAGTAAGCCAGGAGACCCTTACCTCTACTTAAAAAAAAAAGCCAGACTTGTTAGTGTGTGCCTATAGTCCCAGCTACTTGGGAGGCTGAGTCAGGAGCCCAAGACTTAAAGTTGGAGGCTACAGTGAGGTATGATGTTGTCATTGCACTCCAGCCTAGATGATAGAGCAAGACCTCCTTTCAAAAACAACAAACAAACAAAAGAGTATTTTCTTTCCTGCTGATGAACCAGAACATAGGTATATTCAGAGAGCCCTTTTTATATGTCGCACTCAGCTCACTTAATCTTATCTTCCTTATGTTACTGTTTGGATCTTTTATTCTTAGTAATTCTATAAGTAGAAATTTTCCTGCAAAGTTTTTATTGCTGAGATGAAACACTGGGGTAATTCAAATGCAAGGAACTAACCCTGATGTTTACAGACATACGATTTGTTTTTTCTGGATGCATTGTTAACTACTTATTTTTTCTAGGTGTTAAGGGGCATTTCTTGTACTGAAAATGATTATTTTTATGATCCCTATAGATCTAATAATGTGGTTGTACTGAAAAAATCATAATATTTTCATTATGTTATCATATTTATGTATTTTTAATTGTTTTTTATTTGTTATTAAGAGTTTTATCTTTAATCACTAAGGTATATTGCTTGTTTTCAGGAGATTAAGCGATGAAAAAAATCTTCCTCTTGATGGTAAACGTCAACGTTTCCATTCACCCCACCAAGAACCAACTGTAGTTAACCAGATAGTGCCTTTATCAGGTGAACGAAGATACTCAATGCCGCCATTGTTTCACACGCACTATGTACCAGATGTCGTCAGATGTGCTCCACCTTTTCGAGAAATAGCATTTTTAGAACCTAGAGAACTCACACTGCCTGAGGCCAAAGATAAGGTAGTAATTAGTTTTGCTTTTGGGGAACTTAATATAAATAACATATTAAAAGAATAAGAAGTCGCAAGGTGCCATGGTTTATGTCTGTGATCTGGCACTTTAAGAGGCTGAGGCAGGAGGATTGCTTGAGGCCAGGATTTTGATACCAGGCTGGGCAACAAAGTGAGACTTTGTCTCTATAAAAATTTAAAAATTAGCCAGGTGTAGTGGCACATGTTTACAGTCCCAGCTATTTAGGAAGCTGAAGCTGGAGGATTGCTTGACCCCATGAGTTTGAGCTTGCAGTGAGCTCCACTGTACTACATTCCAGCCTGGACAACCGAGTGACATCCCGGGTCTCCACAAAAAAAATAAAAAATGTCCTAGATTAAGTAGAACATGCCTTTTTTACACTGTTTGAAGTACTATTCAACCTAATTTTCTATTAAAATATTATTTTGATTTTTGGTAGCTGTTCTCTTGTGGAAGTATAGCTATTAGGCAATCAAATTTTCTGATTAATAAATATTTGGGATTATAGCCCAAAGCATTTGATTTTTTAGTTCAAATCTTGTTGGCTAGGCACCTGTAGCTCAGCAGCTAGGGTGCCAGCCACATACACCCGGAGCTGGTGTGTTCAAATCCAGCCCACACCTGCCAAACAACAATGACAACTATAATCAAAAAATAGCCGGGTGTTGTGGCAGTGCCTGTAGTCCCAGCTACTTGAGAGGCTGAGGCAAGTGAATTGCTTAAGCCCAGGAGTTGGAGGTTGCTGTGAGCTGTGATGCTATGGCACTCTACTGAGAGTGACACAGTGAGACTCTGTCTCCAAAAAAAAAAAAAAGAACTGTCTTTGTTTCTCGTACTTTTTTTTTTCCTATTAAGATAGAATCTCACTCTGTTGCCCTAGGGTTGAGTGCTATGGTGTTATAACTCGTAACAATCTCAAACTCCTGGGCTCAGTTGATCTTCTTGCCTCAGCCTCCTGAGTAGCTGGGACTACAGGCACCCACCACAACACCTGGCTAGCTTTTCTATTTTTAGTAGAGATGGGGTCTTGCACTTGCTCGGGCTGGTCTTGAACTTTGGAGGTCAGGCGATCCACCAGCCTCAGCCTTCCAGAGTGCTAGGATGACAAGCATGAACCACCACTCCTGAGTGTTCTTGTTCATATTACAAAAAATAAGTTATCATATGGTTATAAAATGCAATGTTAAACCTTTTCTTTTGGAATATCTATGTTTATCATGAGATTTTTGAATGTCAAAAGTAGAGAATCCAGGAATCTGAAGAAGTACAATTAAAATAAGATCAAGAAAGACATTAAAAATATCATTTGTAAAGAATATTCAAATGAACAAAATAAAACTATTTAATAGTTTTTTGGAAAATGGTATTGTCAGCAATGGGGAGTGAGTTAACATCTAATATTTAAAGCCTGTCTTGGCTCGGTGCCTGTGGCTCAAGTCGGTAAGGCGCCAGCCACGTACACCTAAGGTGGTGGGTTCAAATCCAGCCTGGGCCCATCAAACAACAATGATGGCTGCAACCAAAAAAAATAGCTGGGTATTGTGGTGGTCACCTGTGGTCCCAGCTACTTGGGAGGCAGAGGCAGGAGACTTGCTTGAGCCCAGGAGTTGGAGATTGCTGTGAGCTGTGGTGCCACAGCACTCTGTCCAGGGTGACAGCTTGAGGCTCTGTCTCAAAAATAAATAAATAAATAAATAAAGCCTGTGTCTTTTCTCCTTCATATTTATTGAAACATAAATAATAAAAAACCCCTTCCAGATAGTTGAAAGGTTATCTATGTTCCCTCAGATTTACTCTGTCTTACATTTACTATTTTTGTGTTTTCAAAGCTGCTTTATTTTTGAGAGATATAGTTGCAGGTTAAAGAGAAGGAGTCTGAAAAGAGTCTAGTGTTTTTGTTTTATTCATCTTTGAGTTCCTAGCAAGCAGTCTAATTCTGGAAAATAGTAAGCGTACAGAAAATGTTGGGCCAGAAAATCAACATCTGCTTCTTAGTTGCATTGATAGATTCTTTTGTTCTTTGAGTTATAATTGTGCCATAAAATTCACCCTTTTGAAGAATATAGTCCAGTGGTTTTTCGTGTATTCACAAAGTTGTGCAACCATTACCAGTATCTGATTCAAAATGTTTTCATCATCCCCCAAAGAAACCTTGAACCTAATAGCAGTAACTTCTCTGTACCCTGCTTTTTGCCCCTGGTAGCCCCTGATCTGTTTTCTGTCTCTAGGGATTTTCTTCTTCTTCTTCTTTTTTTTTTTTTTTTTTGAGATAGAGTCTCAAGCTGTCACCTGGGCAGAGTGCTGTGGTGTCATAGCTCACAATAATCTCCAGCTTTTGGACTCAAGCTGTCCTCTTGCCTCAGGTTTTTGTATTTTTAGTAGAGAATGGGTCTTGCTCTGGCTCAGGCTTGTTTTGAACCCATGAGCTCAAGCAGTCCTCTGCCTTGGCCTCCTAGACTGCTAGGTTCTAGGGATTTTCTTAAAATGGGGATTTCATAAAAATGGAGTTATGTAATATGTGTCCTTTGGTATCTTGCTGCTTTCGCTTTTCATATTTTCAAGGTTTGTCCATGATGTAGCATATATCAGTACTTCATTTCTTGCTTGAAGCAGAATAATATTACATCGTATGAATATCCTACATTTTGTTAATGCATTCCTCAGTTGATAGACTTCCTCACTATCTAGAATAATGCTGTTATGAATATCTGATACAAATATTTGCAGGGCACCTTTTCCTTTCCTTTAGTTGTATACCTGGGAGTGAAATTGCTAGCTCATAGGGTAATGCTGTGTTTTATTTTATTATTTTTTTCTTTTCTTTTTTTTTTTTTTTTTTGAGACAGATTCTCACCATGTCACTCTGGGTAGAGTGTGGTGGTGTCACAGCTCACAGCCACCTCCAACTCTTGGACTTAAGTGATTCTCTTGGGTCAGCCTCCCAAGTAGCTGGGACTACAGGCACCCACCACAACACCTGGCTATTTGTTTGTTTGTTTTGGTTGTATTTGCATTGTTCAGCAGGCCTGGGCCAGATTCTAACCTGCCAGCTCCAGTGTATGTGGCTGACGCCCTAGCTGCTGAGCTTCAGGTGCCAAGCCTATTTTATTATTTTTAACTTCTAATATGTGTAGTGGGCACAAGTTCAGTTTTGTTAGGTGGATATATTGCAGATGTAGTGATGAAGTCAGGCTTTTAGAGTTCTTCTCACCTTACATTGTACTTAGGTCATTTTTCAACCCTCCTCCCCATTTCACTTTCTCCCTTTGGATTCTCTACTATCTTTTATTCCGTTACGTATGACCATAAGTACTTAAGAGTTTAGATCCTGCTTACAAGGGAGAACATCCAGTAACTAACTCAGTGTTTAACTTTTTGAGGAATTGCCAAAGCGTTTTCTAAAGTAGCCACACCAGGCCTGGTGCCTGTAGCTTAATGGGTAGGGGACTGGCCACATACACCGGGACTGGCAGGTTTGAACCCAGCCCAGGGCTGCCAAGCAACAGTAACAACTACAACAAAAATACAGCCGCATGTTGTGGTGGGTGCTTGTAGTTCCAGCTATTTGGGAGGCTGACGTAAGAGATTTGCTTAAGCACAAGAATTTGAGGTTGCTGTGAGCTGTGACATCAGAGCACTCTACCAAGGGCAACATAATGAGATTCTGTCTCAAAAAAATAAATAAATAAAGTGGCTGTACCATTTTACATTCCCATCAATAGTGTATCTATACTGTGGTTTTTCCATATCCTTGTTAACACTTGTGAGGCTTGTTATTATCTTATCTTTTCGATTATGGCCATTCTGGAGGATGTAAAATGGCATCACAGTGGGATTTTGATTTGCATTTCCCTGCTGACTAACTCACATTGAGCAGAAAAGATGCTTGTTAAAC
Source organism: Galago senegalensis (assembly GCA_963575145.1). Taxonomy (NCBI): domain Eukaryota; kingdom Metazoa; phylum Chordata; class Mammalia; order Primates; family Galagidae; genus Galago; species Galago senegalensis. The sequence goes on along the minus strand of CAUYTI010070680.1, from coordinate 12,651 downwards.
ATTTATATATCTCTGGAGGAAAGTCTGGATCCTTTGCCCCCCCCCCCATTTTTTTTACAGTTTTTGGCTGGGGCTGGGTTTGAACCCACCACCTCTGGCATATGGGGCCGGTGCCCTACTCCTTTGAGCCAAAGGTGCTGCCCTCTTTGCCCATTTTTTAATTCTGGTATTTATCTTTCTATTGTTGATTTGTAAGAGTTGTTTATATGTTCTTAATTCTGGATCCTTATTAGATATGTGATTTTTAAATGTATTCTCCCATCCTGTTGCTTATCTTTTTACTTTCTTGTTGATTTCCTTTGACGCCCCAAAACTTTTGTTATGATGGAGTCCATTTTATCTGTTTTTCTTTGGTTGCTTAGACTTTTGGTGGCGTATATAAGAAGCCATAGTTCAATTCATGGTCACAAAGATTAATGGCTATGTTTTGTTTTTAGGAGTTTTTATAGTTTTTAGTGTTGACATTTAGGACTTTGATACTTTTTTTTTGAGACAGAGCCTCAAGCTGTCACCCTGGGGTAGAGTGCTGTGGCATCATAGCTCTCAGCAACCTCAAACTCCCGGGCTTAAGTGTTTCTTTTGCCTCAGCCTCCCAGGTAGCTGAGACTACAAGCGCCTCCCCCTCCCCCTCAGTGCCAGGCTATTTTTAGAGATGTGGTTTCATTCTGGCTCAGGCTGGTCTTGAACCTGTGAGCTCAGGAAATCTGCCTGCCTCCACCTCCCACGTGCTGGGATTATAGGCTTGAGTCCCTGCGCCCAGCCCTTGAGTTAAAATTTTTGTATACGATGTGAAGTAGGGGTATGCAGCTTTCATTCTTTGTCACTGATCTAGTTGTCCCTGCATGATTTATTGAAAAGACTGTTATTTTTTCCCTTCATAATTCCTTTTTTTTCTTTTTACAATGAAATAAGAATAATCAGGCAAAACTGGTGGAGAGAGGAAAAAAGCAAATAAAGTGAGAAAAGACCAACTTGGGAAGTTTTGATACCGTTTTTTCTCCTTTCCTTTTCCTTGTTTTCCTTTTTTCTTTGCTTTCTCATTTTAAAGAAACTTTTGTGATGCTTTAGTGTGAAATCCTTTGGTATAAATCAAATCAGGCCAATTCTTTGAATGTATATATAAAGAGCCTTTTTCTATCTGTGAGTTTTTAATACATGAATGCTGGTGGGCCTGTTTTTCTTTCTTTCTTTCTTTTTTTTTTTTTTTTTTTTTGAGACACAGCCTCAAGCTGTCCCCCTGGGTAGAGTGCCATGGCATTACAGCTCACAGCAACCTCCAACTCCTGGGCTCAAGCGAGTCTCTTGCCTCCACCTCCCAAGTAGCTGGGACCACAGGCACCCGCCACAACCCCCGGCTATTTTTTGGTTGCAGCCGTCATTGTTGTTTGGTGGGTCTGGGCTGGGGATTCGAACCCACCACCTTAGGTGTACGTGGCTGGCGCCTTAGCTGGTTGAGCTATAGGCGCCGAGCCGGTGGGCCTGTTTTTTATAGAGTTTACTATGATATTGAAAGTTCGCTAAATTTTTTTTTGCATGTATTTCTTTATAATAGTTAACTATTAGAACTAACTAAATACTATTTCTGCATAAGGAGCTAGGCAAATGTTCAATATTAGTAAATTAATAGCATATAATTCACATTAATTAGTATAAATCATCTGGTACAGTTAGTTGTCTGTCAGTAACTTTTTTTATTTTTTTGTAGAGACAGAGTCTTACTTTATTGCCCTTGGTAGAGTGCTGTGGCAGCACAGCTCACAGCAACCTACAGCTCCTGGGCTTAGGCAATTCTTTTGCCTCAGCCTTCTGAGTAGCTGGGACTATAGGCGTCCACCACAACACCCGGCTATTTTTTTGTTGCAGTTTGGCCAGTTCCGGGTTTGAAGCCACCACCCTCAGTATATGGGGCCAGTGCCCTACCAACTGAACCACAGGCGCCGCTCCAATCAGTAACTGTTTTTGATTAGTCATAACAGAGAATGTTTCTCCTACATCTTAATTTTTAGGACAATTAGGCATTTATCTCAGAGAGGTAGAGTTTGTAGTGGAGCCAGTTTCTTTGGATGCTACTCTGTACCTGTCTAATTGTGGGAGAAAGAAGGCAATTTTGCAGTTGTCATTGTTGTTTGGGTATCTCGGGCCGAGTTTGAACCCACCAGCCTCAGTGTAGGTGGCTGGCTCCATACTCACTGAGCTACAGGCACCGCCCTGTGTTTATTCTTTTAATTGACTGCTTTAAAAGAAAACTATCATATTTAGATGTCTCTTTTGGGCATTCTGCATATGTCGCACCATTTAGTCTTTTGAATAATAATGTGTTATGGAAATTATTCTAATTTTATTGAGGATCAGAAAGTAAATAGCTCAAGTCATAGCTAGTAAATGGCAAAACCAAGATTTGACTCTTATATTTAAGAATACAAAGAAGAGAAACTTAAGATGTTTAAGATCAAGGATAGGGTGATGACATTCTTAGACTATAGACTATAGTAATCTGTGACAATAAAAACTCGTATTTATTGTCTGCCTACCAGCAATGTGCTGAACAGTTTATATAGTTTACCTATGTAGAGTGTGAAGTGAATGGGGGGTTCAGTATGAGAAAAAAGTAGGACAGTGGTTTGGAACCTTGAAATGCACAGTGGAACGTTGGTGAAAGTTTTTGAATAGAGAAATAGCACAATTCAATTTTAATTTTAATTTATTTTTATTTTTTTTGAGGCAGAGTCTTACTTTGTTGCCCTCAGTAGAGTGTTGTGGCATTACAGCTCACAGCAACCTCCAACTCCAGCTGTTTTTTTGGTTGGTGTTGTCATTGTTGTTTGGCAGGCCCGGGCTGGATTTGAACCTGCCAGCTCTAGTGTATGTGGCTGGCACCCTAGCTGTTGAGGTATAGGCACTGAGTCAGATTTATATTTTTAGAAAGCTAGTTCTTGCAGTATAGTGGAGTTTAATTTGTAATGAGGTGGGCCTGGAAGATGGATATCACCCTGAAGGCTGTTAATTCATCCAGATAAAAGGTACTGAAGCTTTCTGGTATGGCAGATGGTGTTGAAAAAGATGTGGGATAATGCATCAGGAAAATTGATAGAATGTTTGGAGTAATTGAATATAGGGAAGAGGAAGAAAGATACATGAGTAACTCCAGTGATTTGATTCTGGGCTACAAACTAGAAATAAGGAACCTAGATTTTGGGTTTATATGCTGATTGAGGAAGTAGGCAAGGCATATTCAGTACTATGAGAAAATCTGTTGTAAAACATTTGTGCTCTTGAGAAACTTCATGTTCTCTAAATTGCACACTAAGCACATAGGACTTAGGGAAGTAGGGCTGGAGCAAACTACTCAAACCTAAATAATTTTGTAACCAAAATACTGAAGAATAATAATTTGGCCAGGCCAGGCAGGCAGCTTAGTATGGCTGGATGCTGCTGTAGGGGGATATTAAAAATATACAAAATAGATTTGGGATTCTGGCTTGTGGTGGGCACTGAGATAAGGCAGTTAAACATGGAGCTCTGAATCAGTGAGGCTGCTGTTAAGGTAGAGACCAAAGGAAGTGCACCAGCACGGAGCTGCATGCGGCTGGAGTATGGTTTCTTGAGCAAGAGTCCTAGATGCAAATGCTTATCTTAGATTTATAAAACCTCCATGCTGAGTGCTTTTTTCTTTTTTCCTTTTCTTTTCTTTTTTCTTTTTTTGAAACTAATTTTGAGTCTAATTTTGTCACCCTTGGTAGAGTGCTATGGTGTCATAGCTCACAGCAACCTCCAACTCTTGGGCTTAACTCATTCTTTTGCCTCAGCCTCCCACGTAACTGGAACAACAGGTGCCTGCCACAACACCTGGCTGTTTTTAGAGACAGGGTCTTACTCTGGTTCAGGCTGGTCCCGAAGTCGTGAGCACAGGCAATCTACCCGCCTCAGCTTCCCAGTGTGCTGGGATTACAGGCCTGAGCTACCGCGCCCGGCCTGCGTTTTGCTTTCTTTCTTTCTTTTTTTTTTTGTGAAGGTTATAATTCTATAGTCTTAGCTTCACATACAAATCACGTACAAATCTACCTTCCATGTTGTATTGATACCATTCACCTGTTTACCAATCACATATAAGCAAATTGTTAATGTAGAAAAATGTCTTGTAAGTGAACTGACAGTTATATTTGGGGTTCAAAGTAAGGTCAGGGACCAGAAATAATGGATCCTGAAGATGCTTGCAATGAAAGTGACAGTTGAAACTCCTGAAGTAGATTAGACAGTGTTTGAGCTGAGCTCTGAAGGATGAGTAGAAGTTAAGAGAGTGGTGAGGGTGAAGAGAAAGGTTTGAGAGAGAGGAAATTGCACGTTTGAAGGTCTTAATGCAGAAAAGAGAATGAAGAAGTGAAAGGAGGTCAGATGGCTACATTTTGGCAAGTTGGAGGGAGAGTGGTTGAAGGGGTGTGTGTGGGGGGAGGGGCACATCAGGGACTTGTACACCATTTTGGTCTTCAGCCTAAGAACAGCAGTAACCTATTCAGGTGCGTTTGTTTGTTTGATTTTTAAGAGAGGAGAGATGACTTAAAAAGATAATGTATTTTGACTGCATTGTGGAGAGTACATTGAAGTTGAGCAAGCATGGATGTAGGAAAGTTACTGTACTATATTCCTGGTGAAATGTCAGCTGATGATAACTAATAATAAATCAATCTGCTGGATCTGCCAGCTCCAGGGAAAGATTTTGTTAGTAGTTTTCTTAACTACTTTGAGGATTCATACTCTGTGTTTTATTAAACCTAAAGATTGAATTTTGAAAATCAGTACCCTCTCAGTTTAATTTTTTTCTCAGTTTTAAAATCTTTTGTCTGTTTTTCAGATTGCTAATTTAACAAACAAAACTCTTTAAATTGGAAATCTGAGTCACATGTCTAAATTCTAGCTTGTATTCGTTGGAGGTCAGGTAATAGCATGTACCTAAAGTAATCAGATTTAGGGGAAAAAAATCAATAATCCAAACTGCCTTCTTAACCTGCCACTTTATAAATTAAGAAGACTTCATATTGTGTCCTTACATAAAAACATAATAATCTGACACTAACAAGGAGTGGGTTTTAGTCATGACATTTTTTCTGATTCTGTTTTATTTTAGAATTGCTTAATTTGAAGGCAGAGGGGATTTAGTTTCAGGAATGAATTTAAAGTTTTATTCCAGAAAATTAGTATCAAGACTTTCTATAGTTACATGTATAACAAAGATTAAGGCAGCAAGAGAGTGTGAAGTTACTAGTTTTTATTGCAGTGTGTATGAACTCATGACCTGTTTTCTGGACCATATATTATTTTATTTCTCTTATTTTGAAAGCTCATTGCTGATTCATGTTTGTTGTTTGTAGATAGCACTTCTGTTTGGGCAAAAGCTGTTGCCATTTTTTAGACAGGTCTTTGTATTCCCAGCTTTTTGTTTTTCTCATTTTCTTTTATGTGAGGCCCCAGCTAACAGGGACAGATGGTGAAACTGCTGAGAATACCATGTGAAATGCCATGTAAAAGCTTTATATATTGATGATATATTTAAAAACTTTCTGAATGTAAACTTAGGCTTTACTTGTCCTTATGGCTTTATGTTGACCTCAGAGAGTGACAATTTTGTTGGTGGTTTAATTTGAGCTTAACTTTGAGGATAAGTTGAAATATATACATACACACACACACACACACACACACATATATATATATATTTTTTTTTTTAGGTTGGGCACAGTGGCTCACACCTGTAATGCTAGCACTCTGGGAGGCCCAGGGAGGGCAGATTGCATGAGGTCACGGGTTTGAGACCAGCCTGAGCCAGAGCGAGACCCCATCTCTAAAACAAATAGTTGGATGTTGTGGCAGATGCCTACTGCTTGTAGTCCCAACTACTTGGGAGGCTGAGGAAGGAGAATCACTTGAGCCCAAGAGTTGGAGGTTGTTGTGAGCTATGATGCCATGGCACCCTCCTGAGGGTGAGAAAGTGAGACATTTAAATTGGAAACATGGACATGTAAATTTGGAAGAAGTAAATACTGGGTGTCTATAAAGTTCATGTGCAATAACCGTTAAGTTGCACACAAACTTTACGGACACCTGTATTTTAAGCTGTATGTAGGGAAAACTTTGTACAGTTTTGAGGAGCTATAACTTTTGCTTACAGTGAGAAATAGATTGCTTCGGGAATTAATTTTAAAATGACAGGTCTTTGTAGGCAGCTTAAACAACTTTAAGAATAATCTATTTTATGGATTGTTGGAATATTTTTTAAAACTAAAAACAAGGAAAAATTTACCCTAGAATTAAATGAAATAAAACTTAAATTCCTTTTTTTGTTGAGACCAGTCTCATTTTGTTGCCTCAGGTAGAGAGCCCTGGTGTCATATTTCATAGCAACCTCTAACTCTTGGGCTCAAGTGATTCTCTTGCCTTAGCCTCCCAAGTATCTGGCTGTTTTTAGAAATGGCGTCTTACTTTAGCTCAGGCTGGTCTTGACCTTGTGAGCTCAGGCCATCCGCCCATCTTGGCCTCCCAAAGTGTTGGGATTACATGTGTGAGCCATCATGCCTGGCCAAAACTTAAATTCTTGAAGTGCCATTATGCCTAGTCAACTTGGTATTACATGTGTGATCTAAATCACATGATTTTAGCCAAAGATACTTCATTTTTTTTTATTCCTCCTGCCCCCTCTTTTTAGAATAAAAAGAACATAGCGATATCACTTGAAATATTTCTCTAAATTAAGTGCCAGAAATCTTATTTCAGCATGTATGTGTGTTTCTTTTGAGTTTTTGTCTCAAAAGACTTTCCTGTATCTATTATAGGGTAAAGTGACCTGATTTGATAATGTGAATCCCTAAGTAAATAGCTAGATAGTGAGAAAAATTCTTTCATTTAAAAACTTACTAGATCTCCATTATAGTTTTCCTTGGGAAAGAAAAAAATGTTTCCATACATGTAAAAAAGGTAGAGGAATGGGCCAGGCGTGGTTGCTTTCATGCCGGTAATCCTAGCACTCTTGGAGGCTGAGACTGAAGGATCTCTTGAGCTCAGGAGTTGAGACCAGTCTGAGCAGGAGCAAGATCCCAGGGTGCCTGTAGTCCTAGCTACTTGAGAGGCTGAGACAGGAGCATTTCTTGAGCTAGGCTGACGGCATGGCCCTGTAGCCGGGACAACAGAGTGAAACTGTCTCAAAAAAAAAAAAAAAAACAAAACAGGCTCGGCACTTGTGGTTCAAGTGGCTAAGGTGCTAGCCACGTACACCCAAGGTGGCGGGTTCGAATCTAGCCTGGGTCCGCCAAACAACAATGATGGCTGCAACCAAAAAATAGCCGGGCATTGTGGCGGGTGCCTGTGGTCCCAGCTACTTGGGAGGCTGAGGTAGGAGACTCGCTTGAGCCCAGGAGTTAGAGGTTGCTGTGAGCTGTAATGCCATGGCACTCTCCCCAGGGGGACAACTTGAGGCTCCTGTCTCAAAAAAAAAAAAAAAATTAAAGGAATAAGAATGAAATTTCATATTTTCCGTATAACTGTGAAAATTTTTTTTCACATATGAACGTTTCTACATTAAACATTGTTATTAAAATGAAAGAACTTTATAAACATAATAGCTTTACTTAAACATTGCTGTAAAGAAATTTATTTATTATTCAATGAATTTTGAATACCTATTATGATTTCGAGGATTATATTGATCTGCTTAACTGATTCTCTATGTCAGGGCTTGGCAAAAGGGCCATATAGTAAATATTTTAGGTATGTGGGCTACATAGGATTCTTTTTTAACAGTGAGTAAAATGTGTAAAAATTATTTAGCTTTCTGCCCTTACAAAATAAGGCAGAAGCCATACTTGGAATATATAGGTTATAGTTTGCCAATCCTTATTCTAGATGAATAAAATTTAGTCCTTTAAGTATCATTTACAATTTTAGATTAGCTACTTTTACTGAAGACCTTTTTCAAATTTATTACAAACTCAGACACCAATTTTTTTTAGGTTTGTTATGGAAAATATCAAACTATATACCGAAGTAGAGAGAATAAAATATCTTAAATCCTCATATCACTCAGTTTTAACCAATATATGATCAATCTTTTTTTCTTTCTTTTTTTATCTTTTATAGAGATGGGATTTCATTGTTGCCCAGACTGGTCTTGAAATCTTAGCTTTTTGGTCTTAATGGCCTCAAGTGATCCTCCTGCATCATCCAATCTTATTTCGTTTATACCTCCTTCTCTCATTAGTTTGAATCAAATTCTAATCATTATATTTATAAATATTTCAATGTTCTAGTCTTTTGATTTTTTTCCTTTGGGCAATGTCATACTATTTTGATTACTATAGCTTTATAGTAAGTCTGGAAGTTAGGTAGGGTAAATTTTCTAACATTTTAGTTCTTTTTTTGTTGTTGTTGTTGCTTTTAGTCTTTTGCTTTTCCAAATAAAATTTAAAGAAATTTAAAGTTATTTTATCAACTTTAAGAAACAACACTTCTGTTTGTTTTTTTTTTTCTTTCTTTTAAGAGACAGTATCTCACCCCTTGAGCTTCTGGGCTCAGGTGGTCCTTCTACCTCATCCTCCTCAGTAGGTGGGACAATAGGCACACACCACTGTCCTTGCTACTTCTGGGCTTTTGATTTTGATTGCAGTGAATCTACAGATTAGTTTTGAGAGAATTGACATCTTTAACAATAGTCTTCTGAGTTGTGAACATAGTGTATCTCTCCATTTATTTAGATCTTTAATTTCTTTTTTTAATTTTTTATTTATTTTTATTTTTTGTAGAAACAGAGTCTCACTTTATCACCCTCAGAAGAGTGCCATGGTGTCACAGCTCATAGCAACGTCCAGCTCCTTAGGCGATTCTCTTGCCTCAGCCTCCCAAGTAGCTGGGACTACAGGTGCCTGCCACAACGCCTGGCTATTTTTTTGTTGCAGTTTGGCCAGGGCTGGGTTTGAACCCACCACCGTTGGTATATGGGGCCGGTGCCCTACCCACTGAGCCATAGGCACTGCCTGGTATTTAATTTCTTTCATCAGTATTTTATAGTTTTTAGTGTATAAGTCTTGCACATCTCTTGGCAAATATATTTCTAAATATTTCTTGCTTTTTGCTGTTACAGTGAATTTTTTTTTTTTTTTTGAGACAGAGTCTTACTCTTATTGCCCTGGGTAGAGTGCTGTGGTGTTGTAGCTCACAGCAACTTCAAACTCTTGGGCTCAAGTAATCCTCTTGCTTCAGCCTCCTGAGTAGCTAGGACTACAGGGGCTCACCATAATACCCCGTTATTTTTAGTAGAGATCGGGTCTTGCTCTTGGTGAAGCTGTTCTCAAGCTCCCGAGATCTGGCAATCTACCTGCCTTGGCCTCCCAGAGTGCTGGGCTTACAGGCTTGAGTCACTGTGCCTGGCCTTTAATGAATTTTTTATTTTTTATTTTATTTTAATTTTTTTTTGAGACAGAGCCTCAAGGTAGAGTGCTGTGGCATCACAGCTCACAGCAACCTCCAACTCCTGAGCTCAAGCAAGTCTCCTGCCTCACCCTCCCAAGTAGCTGGGACCACAGGCGTCCGCCACAACACCCAGCTATTTTTTGGTTGCAGCTGTCATTGTTGTTTGGTGGGCCCGGGCTGGATTCGAACCTGCCACCTTAGGTGTATGTGGCTGGCGCCTTAGCCACTTGAGCCACAGGCGTCAAGCCTGTAATGAATTTTTTAAAAAGTAAATTTCTACTTGCTTCTTACTAGCATGCATGCTTAAATTTTAAAAATTTGTTTTAGAAAATTAAAAGAGGGCTGGGTGTGGTGGCTCACATCTATAATCCCAGTACCCTGGGAGGCTAAGGTGGGTGGATTGCCTGAGCTCAGGAGTTTGAGACCAGCCTAAGCAAGAGTGAGACCCCCCCCCCAATCTCTACTAAAAAATTGAAAAAGAAGATCACTTGAGCCCATGAATTTGAGATTCATGTGAGCTATGATGCCACAGTACTCTACAAAGGTGACAACATGAGACTGTCTCAAAAAAAAAAAAAAAAAGAAGAAGAAAATTAAGGCATGAGAGAGAGACAAGATCTTGATTTTTATTTTACGTTAAAAATTTCAACAGTTTTCTGGAGATGCTTTTCTGGTATGCTTCATTATCTGTAGGGAATTGATTAGAATATTTTTCAGGCATTATTTCTTCAAATATATATATTTTTTCTCTCTCATTCTTACCTCTCTGAGATTCAAAAAAAATTTTTTTACTGTTATTTACGACTAAGTGAAATGGCTTTTTCTATACTACTTTCAGATGGAGAGGATTGGACAGGCTAGCTTTCCTAGCTTTGTGGCTCTAGGACCCCTTCTCTTGTTATGGTATGTGGTATTCAGGAATGTACTTTCAGAGAACCTTTTTTCTTTTACTTTCCTATTTTTATCTTGACCAGGATTTTTTTTTTTTAAAATCTTCTGTGTTACTGGTATTTTGGGCCAGATAATCTTTGCTGTGGGGAGTTCGTGCAGTGTAGGACATTCAGTGGGATCATCCCTGGCCCTCTACCTACTAGATGCCAATGGAATTCCCCTCTGCCCTAGCCAAAAATGTTTCCAGACCTTGCGTATGTTCCTTGGAAATCTGAGTCGTTCTAGAACTTTCCTTTGCCCCTAGTGGCCCTGAATTGCCTAGATAGAGTTTTCTTCCTGGCAGTTTCTGCTTGGTGTGTCCTTTGTATTTGTCATTTAGCTTTGAGATTTCTTAACTTTCTGTGATCCTTTGCATTTACCTATGAGTTGTACCCTGAGAAGCTGTTCTTCCACATCTAGTTTGGCCCTTCGGTTTGGGGGATTAGGGAAGAAGATAGTACTTGCACACAATTTGATTTCTGGGTGTCTGGTTCTAGGACAGTCTAAAATTTCTTTCCCTTATAGTTTTTATATGATGTGGGTCTTGCTGCCATTAGTATTTGGCCTTAATATTTGGGGTTCACAGGGGATACTGAGTCATTTTATCATGTATTTGTTGGCCATGTTTTGGTTTGGTTTGATCTGTTTTGATTTATTCTCCTAGTTGCACTTTTGATTTGTGGGGCTTGGACCTAGGGATATTAAAAAATTATGTCTTTCATTTCCAAGTTTCCTAGAATGCCTCTGGCTTCTTAAAAGAAAATGTTTAAAATGATGAGTGATAAAAATCCTCTTTTCTCTTTTTTTTTTTTTTTTGAGACAGAGCCTCAAGCTGTCCCCCTGGGTAGAGTGCCGTGGCATTACAGCTCACAGCAACCTCCAACTCCTGGGCTCAAGCGAGTCTCTTGCCTCCGCCTCCCGAGTAGCTGGGACCACAGGCGCCTGCCACAACGCCCGGCTATTTTTTTTTGGTTGCAGCCGTCATTGTTGTTTGGCGGGTCTGGGCTGGGGATTTGAACCCGCCACCTTAGGTGTATGTGGCTGGCGCCTTAGCCGGTTGAGCTATAGGCGCCGAGCCTAGAAGATAGACTTGAAGCAGCACAGACACAGACAAAGCAGCTGGGCACTGTGTATACTGTTCATAGGAGAAACCCTGTGAAGGAGGGATGGGACCCCCTTCATTTATACTAGGATGGCCATTATCAAGAAAAGTGGGCTCGGCGCCTATAGCTCAACCGGCTAAGGCGCCAGCCACGTACACCTAAGGTGGCAGGTTTGAATCCCCAGCCCGGACCCGCCAAACAACGATGGCAGCAACCAAAAAAAAAAAAAAATAGCCGGGCGTTGTGGCGGGTGCCTGTGGTCCCAGCTACTTCGGAGGCTGAGGCAAGAGACTAGCTTGAGCCCAGGAGTTGGAGGTTGCTATGAGCTGTAATGCCACGACACTCTACCCAGGGGTACAGCTTGAGGCTCTGTCTCAAAAAAAAAAAAAAAGAAAAAGAAAAAAGAAAAGTGGTTGGGCGGCACCTGTGGCTCAAAGGAGTAGGGCGCAGGCCCCATATGCCGGAGGTGGCGGGTTCAAACCCAGCCCTGGCCAAAAAATGCAAAAAAAAAAAAAGGGGGGTGACCCTAGTGTAGGCCAGGATATGGAGAAGTCAGAGCCTCCCACATGGCTGGCAGGAATGTAACATGGTGAAGCTACTGTGGCAAGTTCCTCAAGGGGTTTATCAGAGACACCTTCTGACCCAGCAGTCACACTCCAAGGATCTACCTGAGTGAAAGGACACACATGTCCATAAAGATTTGCCCACCTAGGTCTGCAGCAGCACAATTCACAACACCCAAGCGGAGAAACAGCCCAAGTGTCCACTGAAGGGTGAATGTACAAACCCAACCTAGCCCACCCACATAGCCATTGTAGCTCTGACACAGGCTACAACGTGGATGGAACGTGTTCAGGAAGAGAAGCCTGACGCAGAAGGATACACAGTGTGAGATTCCATTTATATTAAATGTCCTGAACAGGTAGATCCACAGAGATAGAGTGGGTTCTTGAGTGCCAGGGGTTGGGGAGGGGCTGGGGAGTGATTGCTGATGGGGACAGGCTGGCTTTTAGGGGGATTGACAGTGTTCCAAATTAGAATGTAGTGGTAGTTGCAAAACTCTATGAGTGTCCTAAAAACACTGAACTGTACACTTCAAGGGGGTGCATTATATGATATGTGACTTGTATCTCAATAAAACTGTTACATTAATATAGAAACATGG
>CAUYTI010070679.1:0-10404 GCA_963575145.1 Galago senegalensis | reverse complement strand
TTTTTTGGTTGCAGCCGTCATTGTTGTTTGGCGGGTCCAGGCTGGGGATTCGAACCCGCCACCTTAGGTGTACGTGGCTGGCGCCTTAGCCAGTTGAGCTATAGGCGCCGAGCCTTCTTTCCTTTTTTAACCTTCTTTCCTTTCCTCCTTCCTTCCCTCCCTCCCTCCTTCCTTCCTTCCTCCCTCCCTCCCTCCCTCCCTTTCTTTTTCACTATGTCACCCTTGGTAGAATGCTGTGGTGTCACAGCTCCCAGCAACCTCAAACTCTTGGGCTTAAGAGATTCTCTTGCCTCAGCCTCCCAAGTAGCTGGAACTACAGGTGCCTGCCACAACACCTGGCTATTTTTGTTGTTGTTGTTGTTTAGAAGGCCCAGGCCCAGTTTGAATCCTCCAGCCCCAGTATAGGTGTCCAGCCCCCTGACCACTGAGCTACGGGCACAGAGCCCTCCTTTCTTCCTTCTGTCTCTCCTCTCTCTCTTTTTCTCCTTCCTCCCTCCCTTCCCTCCATTTCTTTCAGTGTCTGTCAAGTGCAAGCCCGGGGCTAAATGTGTTGGCCTCTGGGTGCTCCATATGGAGTGAACTCAGGTCTGGTCCCACCCTCCTGAGGCCTGCAATCCCATGGCTGTGACACAGAGAGGTGCGGTGGCCACTATGGCAGGGGTGATGGTCCTGCCCTGGAGGGTGGAGTGAAGGATGACGCCGCCAGGGAACACGAGTCCCTGCATGCCTGGTCCAGAGGCTCAGAGATGACTGTGCTCAGGAACTAATCTGAGAACTGAAGGGTGAGGAAGGGATGGGAGGTGAAAGACTGAAAGTAGAAGGGACAGAATATAACAAGCACTAAGGGAGACACAGGCAAGGTAAGGGGAAGAACAGAGTAATAAGGGTCAGGAAGGGACATGGCCTCGTCGCATCCATGGTGATGATTTTATCTTTATCCTAAAAGCTGTATGGACTCTTTAGAAGGTTTCAAGCAGAGATTTGCCTCGTGGATGACAATTTTACAAGATCCCATGATGCTAGAGGGTGAGTAGACTGGAGTGGACCAGCATGGGAGCAGGGGCTGAGGGGTAGCCGTGCTGCAGAACCCCCTTAGGCACCTTCTTTCTTTAGAGCAACTGGGAGGAAGGGCTGTATCCAGAGACTCAGGCACCCAGGGCTCTACCCCGCAGTCTGCGGTCACTGTAGCTCCTTCCTGTCTGGTGTCTCGGGCGCCCTCTGTAACATGGCAGACCCCACAGTCCCCATGGCCCTGTCTCCCTTCATTGGCAATCCGTGTTTTCTTTGTGAGGCTGCCAGGGTCACCTCCTGGATGAAGACCTCATTGCCATCCCTCACCTCACTCTCTTCCCCTTCTCTAACCTTTTGCCCCTCCTCTGGCCCCTTCTTTAAATTATTAGGGAGTCAGAGAGCCAGCTAACAATAGTTCGCAGCATTCAGCCTTTGGGACAGATTTGGCTTCTAGACTCACTTAGTTCAGAAAGCTCATTCTTACCTCCTGAGTATTCCCCACGTTGAGGAGAGCTCCACTGAGTGCCCAGGAAAAGCTAATAAGACTTAATGGGTTGAATGAGCGAGTGGAGAAAGGAGCTGATGAATGCTTGTTTCTTCCTAAGCCATTTGAGGTCCTCCATGTATTAATAAACCCAGGATACGTGCCAGCCAAAACTCTAAAATAACTTCCCTACGTGGCCTGGGCCCCAGTGGGGCTGCTGACAGTGTCCAAGAGAGAAGGAGAGTTATCCTGGGCTCCACTTAAAGACCAAGGGAGACAAAAGATTAAAGGTCTATTTCTGCTTATTTGGGCAAGTTGCTTAACCTCTCTGCACCTCAGTTTTCTCATCTGTAAAATGAGGATTAAAGTGTTAGTGTGAACAGTCAATGAGTTAATGTAGACAGAGCAATCATTTTCTTTTTTCTTTTCTTTTTTTTTTTTTTTTTTCAGACAGAGACTCACGTTGTTGTCCCGGTAGAGTGCCCTGTGGTGTCATAGCTCACAGCAACCTCAGACTCTTGGGCTTAAGTGATCCTCTTGCCTTAGCCTCCTCAGTAGCTGAGATTACAGGCTCCTGCCACAACACTCAGCTATTTTTTTTTTTAAAGGTGGGGTCTCACTCTAGCTTAGGCTGGTTTCTAACTTGTGAGCTAAAGCAATCCACCTACCTCAGCCTCCCAGAGTGCTGGGATTACAGGCATGAGCCTCCACGCCCCGCCAAGCAATCATTTTCTTTTTTTTGTTTTTGTTTTTTTAAAGACAGAATCTCACTCTATCGCCCTCAGTAGAGTGCTATAGCATCACAGCTCACAGCAACCTCCAACTCCTGGCTTAAGCGATTCTCTTGCCTCAGCCTCCCGAGTAGCCGGGTTTACAGGCACCCGCCACAATGCCTGGCTATTTTTTTGTTGCAGTTTGGTCGGGGCTGGGTTTGAACCTGCTACCCTCAGTATATGGGGCCGGCGCCCTACTCACTGAGCCACAGGCACCACCCCAAGCAATCATTTTCAAAACAGAGTTTCTGGATCATCTCTATCACCTGTCAACTTGTTAAGAATGAAAGTTCTGGATGGGGGACATGGCACACCTCTTGGGGGTGGGACACAAGTATAAGAGGGACTTGATCTAACACATGCAATCAGTGTGACTTAATTCTTTATACTCTCAATGAATCCCAAACAAAAAAAAAGAATGAAAGTTCTTGGGTCCCACCCCAGACCCATTACAGGATCAGAAACTCTGGGTGCGGCTGGCAAACCACATGCTGCTCTCTGGAGACTCTTGTGCACGTGCAAGTATGAGAACCACTGATAAGTATCCTTAGAACAGAACCAACACTCAGGAGAAGTTCGAGGGGAATTGGATATCACGGTCATTGCGTGATGGTGCTTTGTACCGCGTGAGGCACATTAATGACAGGTGTGGCGCCTGTACTATTCATAGTTACAACCTCAGACTTAGTATGTGTTAGTTTATGTCCAGTATGGCCTAGAAGGGAAGCGTCTGTGGGGTGAGACTGACCTCCACTTACATCCCGGCTGTTGCACCTTGCTGGTGTTTTTGCTGAGCTGCTTCTCCTCCCTAAGGCTGCTTCCTTGTGTATACAGTTGGCCTAACACCTCCCTCCTAAGGTAGCTGTGCAGTGTAATGAGGTAATCACCTGTGGTCATGAGCACAGTGCCTGTTCTGAGTGAGCATGCCCAGGGAATGGTGCCTACGATCATGTCGACATCTAGCCCTACTTCAGAGACATGTAATACAACAATTACCTTGGGTGGTGCCTGTGGCTCAAAGGAGTAGGGCTCCGGCCCCAGATGCCAGAGGTGGTGGGTTCAAACCCAGCCCTGGCCAAAAACTGCAACAAAACAAAACAAAACAATTGCCTTGTCCCGATTTTAGTGTTTCCCAATAAAAGCAGAGGGGGCAACTCCCCGCACACTGTGTTGGGAGGCAGGTGGACAGGGAAGTCTTCATAAACGGCCGCCCCTCTGCGTCACACTGGAATGGTTAAAACCAATCCCATACTCTGTTCCCCTTTTGAACTGTCCTTATGCCCAGCTCTCTGCCTGCTGGCCCAGCTGGCGAATACGCCAACTTCTTGCTGCAACGTGAAGCCAGTAGTCCGAGAAGGTCGGCGATGCTCCTTAGTGTAAAATAACAAGAGATACCACCCCTGAGGGATACCATCCCTGAGGGGACCTGGATGCTGTTTATTTTCCTCAGTTTTATTTTTTGGGTCCATAAACTCTGTAGGGTGTTCAGGTCTGTGGCCCTCCTCCTGGAGCACGCATTTGGTTTTGCATAGCAGGAGAAAATTCTATATAGACTTGTTGTATCTAAAAAACAGATGGCCACTTAGTAATGAATGTGTTTACCCATGTGGCAGTAGAGTGGAGTGGTTAGGGCTCTGGCCTTGGCAGATGTGAGTTCAGCCCCTGACCCCACTGTTGGCTGATCGTGTCATCTGGGGTTCATTCCTTGATCTCTCTATGTCACAGGTTTCTCATTTGTAAAATGAGAAAATTCATTTAATGTATGTTGAGCTGTTGGCAAAGGGTCTGGGGCATCATACTGAGCTATTTTTAACTGTAGTATCGGAAATGATCTCGTTAGACTATCCAGGGCGGATTCAAAGAGGCAGATATTCAAATTACACAAGCATGCTGGTTAAATTGGGATTACAATAACTCTAGCTTCAAACCTTAAACAAGCTACATGGATTTAAAAGTTAACTATTAAATCAAACACTGGCCCTTTATGCACACAATACCACCTGTCTGTGGGCATTTAGAAATGCCCCTATAGAATCCCAGAGTCAGGTAGGAGTGCCCGCTTGTATTCCCTCCTTGTCGACCCATTGCCCATGACAGATTGTTACACCACTGACCGTGGTCTTTAGGCAGTGGAGGGACAAGCTGATGTCTCCCCTTCTCTCCCATAACTGTCAGATTTGTCAAAGCCACAGGAATGTCCTCTATGTCAGATGGCAGCCAGCAGTCCCACCAAGCCATGGCTTCCCCCCTGGACATGCTGTTTTTTAGAGTGGGCTTTGGAAAAACCTGGGATCCATTTCACCTCTCAGGAGGATGGCATCCTGGAGCTCAGCACGGGGGTGGGTTATGGGGGCAAAGTGGGTGTCTTAACTCTTGTAAGGACAAGTCTGGACTTGACTTTTTCCAAAAGACCTAGTGGCATCTGAGCTGGGACCCAGCTGGGGAGGCTACTGAGGGCTTTCAAAAGTCAGTGTGGGCTCGGCGCCTATAGCTCAACTGGCTAAGGCGCCAGCCACGTACACCTAAGGTGGCGGGTTCGAATCCCCAGCCCGGACCCACCAAACAACGACGGCTGCAACCAAAAACTAGCCGGGCGTTGTGGCGGGCGCCTGTGGTCCCAGCTACTTGGGAGGCGGAGGCAAGAGACTCGCTTGAGCCCAGGAGTTGGAGGCTGCTGTGAGCTGTAATGCCACGGCACTCTACCCAGGGGGACAGCTTGTGGCTCTGTCTAAAAAAAAAAAAAAAAAAAAAAAAGTCAGTATGGTTGCTGTTTGCCAAACCTTGAAAACTCACTGTGGGGCTGAGTCTGGACATTCAGCCCTACAGATGGGTAGACATGGCGCCAAGACCCAGGAGAGTGTGGTCCTTTGAGAGAATTGTTAGTATTGGGTGTGGCCAAGGCTGGGAGGCCAGTGGTGATGACAGACAAAGAAAGCCGGGTATAAACCACGAGGGCCCTAATGCTCCCTAAAACATCAGCTTCTCAAAACTCTCCCACTCTCCCTACTCCCAGCTCCCGATTGAATTTTATTCATAACTCTTTGAATGAGTAAATTGATGGTTGATTGACTGCCAAGAAAATCCCAAGTAGTAACTTTTCTAATTTTGCTATGTAAATTGTATACATTATATATATAATACATATGTATAATGAAACATAGAAATATATTTCTCCATGTTCCATTTTTCACGGGCATGCACTAAGGACGTTGCGTTTGTTATTTTCTTTCTGCTCATGGCTCTGTGAGGTATCGTCTACTCCCATCCACTCATTTTGAGATTTGAAAAATTGTGATTTACTGAAATGAAGCCAGTTATGCAAAGTCACAAGGTTGGCCAAGTTGGAGGTAGGATTCACGCTCCGGGGGGTCTGTCTCAAAACCTGTGTTGTGAGCCACAGAGATAGGTCAGGAGACCAGGAAGGGGACGGCAGATCCCAGTGTAGCCACCTGCTGGCTGCTTCCGTCCACTCGGCTATTTTTGGAGTATTGAAGTGACATTGCCACAAGCTGTCGTTCTGGATGGTGTATAGGGTCATGCTGGCCTCTGAGAAGCCCGCTGGGCAGTGGGAGGGCAGGAGTGATGCTCACGGGGCCAGCCAGGTGGTGGGTGTGCCCCAAGATGCCCGGGCTCAGAAAGGTGGCATGTTACGCTCCCTATCTCCAGAGTCCAAACAGAAGGCCGCCCCAGTGGGGCTGCTACATTTAGCAAACACATACTGTTATGTCTGCCCACTCTTCCTTCCAGGGACCTGGAGTTCTCCCACAGAAAGTTCTAAACCTTCCAGGGAATTAATTCCACTAGTGAGTCTGAAAGCCCGGATTTGAGGTGATTAGGAGACACGTCCAGTCAGGAATGCATTAAGGACGGCAAATATTTTAAGCCTCCAGAAGAGCAACTAAAAGGATTCCTGTTCTCTAGAGGAAAACGCTCTGGGTTCAGTGCTGAGGCCTGGACTGCCCTTGCAGAGCGGAACAGAGGCAGGTCTGACCCCTGTCACTCAGAGTTCTCCCCCAGCCCCAGGGGCCCACACTGTGGAGAGACCCCTGGAGGCCTGGGCCCTTACAGGTGGTCCCTTTGGAAGGTGAGCCTGCCTCTGCCTTCCTCTTTCCAAAAGCACTGGGGACGGGTGATCCACCTTATCTGATTACTCAGCAGACCTTTACTGAACGCTTAACACATGCCACCCAGCATGCTAGTGTGCTAGGTGAATGGAACACCATGGTATACAGTAGGCGCTATCCTCAGATACCACGTGGAAGGGAGAGACGTGCACAGCCACTAGCAAACAAGTATGTATAGTGTTATATATATGTGAGTAGGAGTGAGTGTGTGTACATAGACATAGCAACCCTTGTGTCCACGGATTCCATCAACCGTGGGTCAAATATATTCTAAAACAAATGCATGGTTGCGTCTATACTGAGCACGACCTGACTTTTTATCTTGCCGTTATTCCCTCAACAATGCAGCCTAACACCTATTTACGTAGCATCTCCACTGTGTGCCGTATTAGAAGTAATCTAGAGGTGATTTACGCTGTACAGGAGACTTTACATCTTTTGTATTAACCTGGAGGGAGCTGAAACACATTCTTCCTAGTAAAGTATCACCAGAATGGAGAAGCAAGAATCCAATGGACTCGATACTAATAAGAAGCCAGTAGATGATCTAGTACACAGCTACATCAGAGAAAACTCAAATCAATTCAAGTTGGGGAGCAGGAGGATGCGGGTGTGGGGAGAGGGGTGGAGGAAGGGGGCTGGGTGTGCTCCCACTTAATGGGCACAGTGTTAGGGTATATGGCACAATCTTGGGGGGCAGGACATAAATATAAGAGGGACTCTACTTAACAAACGCAAGCATCGTAACCTAATTCTTTGTACCCTCAAATTAACCTGAAACAATAAAAATGTTTTAAAAATTAAAAACTTAAGGGCAGCACCTGTGGCTCAAAGGAGTAGGGTACTGGCCCCATATGCTGGAGGTGGCGGGTTCAAACCCAGCCCCGGCCAAAGCTGCAAAAAATTAAAAAATAAAGTATACAGAAGGCTGTGTAGAGATTATACGCAAACATGCCATTTTATATCAGGGAACTGAGCATGGTAGATTTTGGTATCCACAGTGAGTCTTAGAATTAATTTGTCATGGATACCAAGCGATGACTATATATACGCACATACATATTAACATACACATATATGATAACTATATATATGTGTGCCTATATATACAGAGGGTGCCCAAAAAATGTCAACACATTTTAAGAGGGGAATAAACTATTAAAATTGTACTACTCAGTATACACCAATAACACTTGTTATCTTATACATTGCATCTCATACATGTATGTCTTGTAACTGCAGAAGTCAAATGTATTACAATTTTAATGTGGTTTTTTTCCTTTCTTAAAACGTGCATACATTTTTTTTGTGCCCTCTTTAATGATGAGGGAAGGGATGAAGGTGCTGTCAGAGGTCGGGAAGAGAGAGCTGGTGTAGATGACGTCATTAAAGATGTCCTCACTGAGGGGGTGACGCTGAAGCAAGGCAAGGAGGCAGTTAAGAAAGCGGCATACTGTGGGCAGCAGGAAGGGGGAACACCCCAGGCAGGAATTGCTGATAGGATGAAGTCACTGCAACAGGGTTCTTATCCTCCCCCAGTCACCCTGTGCTTGCTGAGATCTGGCCCGAGGGCCATGGGGGGCTGGGGGCTTTGCAGCAGACACACCCAGATCCCTGTCTGAAGGTCAGTGCAAACACTTGCAGCTCACGTTGGGGGGACTTTGCCGCTCTGCCAGGTTCTTTCCCATGACGTGCAATGTGCTGGGGGCAGGGTGCAGCGGCTCCTGGAGCTCGGCTCAGCAAGTGCGGGAGGAGAATTGGGAGCAGACTTCCTCAGCTTTCTCCTGGTCAGTGTGAGAGTCATTCAGTGTGTTCCGTGTAATCTCTCAGAGGGTCCCCACTAGAACTGAGCTCTGTCGCTCGCTGGTGGTGGTGGGGGAGCCACCCCATAGGCCTTCCTCCTTCTCCCCCATCCTCACCCTTCTCCTTCATCAGACTGTCAGCGATCCATTCCCAGATAAGCTACCTGCAGGCAAATTTGACCTTAGGGCCAATCTGGGGGAATCCCAAATCCTCTGAGCAAATCTTCGATGATCAGTCAAAGATAAGCATCCCTCCCTGTTCCCCTCTCCCGCCAACCTTTTCACCCCCAGCCAGGCCTATCCTGGTTTCCCTTCTGTACTTTCCAGCCTGAGAACCTTGGTGAGTGTCCCTTCTTTCTCTTCCCGGACAATTTCTACTCATTATTTCAATGTCACCTCCTCTTGGAAGGCTTCCCTGCTCTCCCACCTCTATATCCCCTGTGATATCATCTTGCTAACACTGTCATCTCCAGAGGCATCCACACACCCGTCTACTCTGCAGCTGTGTAGAAACTGCCTGATATGCCAGGAATGCCCTTCCCGTGCTAGGTGGGTCTTCCTGAAGTCAGAGGGGGTCTCAGGCCTCTCTGTGCTCGCAGGACAAAGCACAGGGTCTCGGATGGAGTGGCCACTTGGCAATGTGGAATCAAATTAAAGGGACGAACTTCACCTGCTCTGTGTAATAATAACGAGGCTTTTAATTACACAAGGGAGAAAACACTCAGTAGGTGGAATTAGTCAATGAGGACATTATCATCAAACTGGGAGCGACATGTAGACACAGTTTCCTTACTTAAAACAGCTTGTCAGCCATTAAGAAGCCAGCGACCGTGCTGGATTTCCAACTACCAAAATGTACTTTTCAAAGCAGAAAAAGCCCTCAGCAGATTCTCCTTGATCTCTCTGTGGGGCACAGAGACTACTATTCCCCTCTTTAGAACCTGCACTGAGCTCTTTGGCTTCAGAATTTCAGACTGGTAGGGTCACCATACAAAATCCAAAGACAGCTGTAACTACTGGCCTTATCTTCTGAAGACATAATCAGAGTTAGTCAAACAGCAAGGCTCTGTGCAAACACCGAGTATCTACATTTGCCCAGCCATGTGCCAGACACAGGGGAGACAGTGGCAGTTAAGGCAGATTTAAGCTCTGTGTTCCGAAAGTTATAATCAAAGATTTATATCCAGTGATGTTAAGTTCCCTGAAATATGATTTATAGTAGCATAACACTATAATTTTCTGTAAGACAGAAATTGGTTAAAAGGGATTATAGTAAATCCATGCAATAGAATGTTCCAAAGTCATCCAAAGTGATGGTGTTAAAGAATTTCTCATGACTTACAAAAATGCTCACAATAGGCTCGGCGCCCATAGCACAGTGGTTACAGTGCCAGCCACATACACCGAGGGTGGTGAGTTCGAACCTGGCCTAGGCCAGCTAAACAACAATAACAAATGCAACAGGCAAAATAGCCAGGCATTGAGGAGGGCACCTGTAGTCCCAGCTACTTGGGAGGCTGAAGCAGTAGAACTGCTTAAGCCCAAGAGTTTGAGGTTGCTGTGAGCTGTGATTCCACAGCACTCTACCCAGGGCAACATAGTGAAACTATCTCAAAAAGAAAAAATTGCTCCCAATATAAGCTTCTAAAGAAGAAAATAATCAGAGTTCACAGTGGTACATTGACTGTGATTCCAATTCTGTGGGTAACCAAATATTGACAATACGTATTGGAAAACTACAGAAATGATCTGAGCCAAATTATGTAGTGATTATTTCCAAAAGAGGGCATTGCTATTGACATTTTTATAGTTTTCTATATTTTCCAAATTTCATTCTTTACGATGGCATGAACCTGTGTTGCTTTCATAATACTTTACAAAAGAACTTGGCAGGGGGCGGTGCCTGTGGCTCAAAGGAGTAGGGCGCCGGCCCCATATACTGGAGGTGGTGGGTTCAAACCCAGGCCTGGCCAAAAAAAAAAAAAAAAAATTGCAGAAGAACTTGGCAGGTTTTAGAGTACATCTTTTTCCACTGCGAAACATAGTGTTCCATCCTCTGAAGTTGAAATGCATCAGAAGAGCTTGTGTTCAGAGTTTGTGCAGTGCTTGGGATGTAATTGCTTTTAATTAGGCCAAAAGCTTTTTGAGAATGAGGGAGGGAGGGAGGGAGGGAGGGAGGGAGGAAGGAAGGAAGGAAGGAAGGAAGGAAG
>CAUYTI010070678.1:0-38544 GCA_963575145.1 Galago senegalensis | reverse complement strand
GCTGGGGATTCAAACCCGCCACCTTAGGTGTACATGGCTGGCGCTTTAGCTGGTTGAGCTATAGGCACCAAGCCTTATCCCTTTATTTTTTGATGCCAAAACCAGACTATTATAGCATCTATTTTAGAAATTAAAGTTAGTTTCTAATTTTTTTCTTCTTCTAGACTTGGGACTTTGGGGGTCTATTTCTTTACTACATCATAAACTTGGTGAAAATGAGGGCTGAAAACCTCCACAGTCAGTCTAAATCAATTAGCCAGCCATATGTCCATTTGTGATAATGTCATGTGACTGATCAATTTTTCAAATTATACAAATAATAATTGTGAAAGGATATAAAACCCATGCAAAGGATATAAAACTCATGTAAAGCACCCAGCGATAAGATACAGCACATTCTCATCACTTCAGAAAGTTCCTTCCTATTCCTTTATAGTTGATACCAACCCTGTCCCAATAGGCAACAGTGTTGTAATTAAAATCCCTGTAGATTTAGTCTCACCCATTCTGGGCCTTTGTAAGGGTAGATTGTACAATCAATAGAGACTCTTTTCTCTAGCTTCCTTTGCTCAACTAAATGCTCTGATATTCTTCTGTTGTCTGAACCCAGTAGTTTATTTCTCTTTGTTGCTGAGTGCAGTCATTGTATAAATACACCCATTTTTAAAAATCCAGTTCCTGACTGTTTCCTGAATATATTTTATGAATATTTGTCTTGTTTCCCATTTTGACATATGAATAAAACTGCTATAACATTCATGTACAAGTCTTTTTGTACTCTTGGGACAACCTAGGAGCACAATTGTTGAATTATATATTACACTAAAGTGCTTATTCCATTTTACATTCTCACCAGACATGTAGGAATGTCTCAGTTTCTCCACATCCTGTCAACATTTGGTATTGTCAGGATATTTACTTTTAGCCATTTGGGTGCATGCTAAGTAGAATTTAATGTGCATTTTTCCACTAATGGACTAATGGGGATGAGGACTTTAATGTCCAAAGTCTTACCAGCCATTCCTGTATGGTTCTTTTTTGTGTGTAAATTATGTAGTCAAGGTTTTTTTCTCCCTTCTAAAAATCCAGTATGAAGATTTTATAAAAACTAGATATATTTTTGATTAGTAGAATTATACATTTTGGCTTATGTACTTTATTATCAATAGGTGTAAATATGAAGAATATTTTTCAGTCTATGCCTTAGTTTTTATCTTATTAGTGTTCTATGGTGAGCATAAATTTTTAATTATAATGATGATTAATTTATCAATATTTTGTTTTTGATGGCTTGTGCTATTGTGTCTTATACAAGAATTATTTGTTTACATCATATTTGTGATCTAAACTTCAAGTTTTGCTAGAAGCTTTAAAATCCATTCTCTGTTTTATTCTAGAAACTTTATAATTCTGGCTTTTTATACATGTATTTAAGATCATAACCCACCCCAAATTTACTTGAGTATAGAGAGAACTAGAGGCTCCTGATGTCCCCTCCTCAGCCTTGCTTGTCACTAGATCAGCAGTGACATCTTCACTCTTATTCTCGGCTCTGGACATTCACGTCTTCTGTGATATCTTCACCAACATAGTTACTTTTATTATGAATACACGTACTAGATATTCAGACTGTTTGGATTTGTATTTTGTTATTTTCTCATAAAAGTATTGATTTATGTTCTAGAAAGCAGAAAAATTACTTTCTAATTACCTTGAACTTGGAGGATAGATCTACTTGGTTTTTCTTTAAGTTTTAGGACAAATCCCTTCATCTTGACATACTTTAATTTCTACAGTTTAGTCCCTCTGGGATCTAGATGGAGAGCCACATTTACTTACCAAGATCTTCTGACAATCCGGATTCACACTCCAAACTCCAATCATCCTTCTGCCTTTTCCGCCTTTCAACGGCTTTTCACTGGTTTCTTGGCAGTTCCCTCTTCGTCCCATAAACACACTTCTAATCCAGTCAGGCTTTGGGGAGGTTTCCCACCCACGGCTCTCACTGCTATTCACTCTCAACTTCAGGTTTCACAGGAAAGTTTGAAATCCACTGTCTGACAGCTTGACCGCCCCAACCACTGGCTGTCTCTGTGTGAGTGTTAGCCACACTGCCCTGCAGAGCCTCAGGACCACTGGCTGTCTCTGTCTGAGTGTTAGCCACACTGCCCTGCAGAGCCTCAGGAGAAGAGCTTTGTAAAGGTAGCGAAAGTTCTCTTCTTTCCAAAGGATAATTCTGCCATGTTTTTACCTACAATTGGTAGTATTTTTTTCCTGACACTAGTGTACAACATTTAAATACAAGGCACAAATTTTATGGTTATATCCAGTGACCTCATTTAATAGTACATACAAACAAACCTTCATGGCTTTACTTATTTGAATATCAGTATGAATTCAAGTTACAAGACACATCTCCTGTAAGTAGTTATGGGAAAGGTAAAATTATAATGCAAGATGCTAAAAGATCTTGTGTCCCCTTTAGTAGGGATTTTTTTAATGTGGAGATTTTTTAAAGTACATCTTGCACATGTGGACAGTGATCATTAAATAAGTTCTGGTAATTAAAATAGAATTCCAATAAACTCAAGAGACCTAACTTATCCAAGAACTTATGGAGGAATCAAAAAGTTGTACAAATGAATTTGAATGTGTTTCTCTTTTAGTCAGACGGTTGAATATTTAACTATAAGAAAAAAAGTGAATACCAAGTTAACCAAAAAGTTTTTTTTAAAAATTCAAACCCTTCAGGAAATTTCATTCAGTAAATGCAGAACCTATTTACCGTACACCATTATCTGTCGTCTCAAATGTATTTTTGCAGATATTCTGTATTCCCCTTCAAATAAGTCCATGAAGTCATATCCTTTTTTGTTTTGTTTAGCAGGCCCAGTGCACGGGGCTGGCACTGTAACCACTGAGCACAGGCACCCAGCCTGAAGTCAGATCTTTGATTATTTCTATTGCACCTTACCATCTCATGTTTCTACCTTCCCAAGAAAGAACAATCCTCATCAGAAACACATGCACAGAGAGAAAATTCAACAAATGCACACCTTGTTTTACTACAATGTGTTATTTCCACAAGGCAACATCCTTATGGACCTAGAACTCCTATAATTCTACTCAAACTGATCATTCTATTCCAGCTGCATCAGAATCCACAGAGCTGTTTCCACCTATGTGTAGCAACTTTCTTTATGTTTTGCACTAGAAATGCATTTCAGACCTGTTCTGTTCACACCCCAGAAAGGGGGTGTGGAGAAAATACAGAGCCTGCTTATGGTCTTGAGCAGGAGAATGTATTTGCACGATCAGGCAGACATCACTAGACATCAGTGCTGCGTAGCGCATCACCTACAGAGTGAGATGAGTGGGAGGCCATGTCAGCCAGAGCTGGGTCTCAAAGAACACATATTGGTGGGCAGAGAGTCATGAAATAAAGAAAATGTGTGGTTCAGCTTGAGTAAAAGTTGAGAGGTAAAGAGATGTAGGATGTGTTTAGGAAAAACAACAAGGTAGAGAAACTCGGTTGACTGCAAGGGGCCCTGTAGGGGGAGGAGGGGAGGGAGCTGTAGGCTCCGAAGTATGTGCAGTAGCTAATTGTGTATCTTATGAACATTTTGACCAGAAAAATGCAAAAAGGTATCTCTTTTATCACATTTACTACATTAAACATTTCTATTTCTGAAAACTGCAAAATGTAGGAGTGATCTTGTTGGAAAATAAATTTGAATTTTATCACCTCTGAACAAACATGGTCTGGTGACTAAGCTGAACTCTTAGATGACTTTGTGTGGTTTTGTCATTTTTAACTGAGTCAGTTGTGGAACATTAGGGTTTTATTTTCCTAGCACAGAACACACAGGATGCTTCGCACATTAATCTAATTGATCAAGATCTCTAAGATGAGTCATAGGAATAAGTAAGTCATGGGCAGGCTGTGCTTTTTCGATAGGCATTTTTATTTTAATATTGTGACAGAATGGATGGTAGCTGGATGAAAGGCTGTACAACCCAAAGGAAATTTAAAGATAGATCTTCTTCAGGCATAAGAGAAATCAAATTAAGGGTCACAGAGATAATAAATTTGTAGTTTTTTGTGGTTTGAACTATAACGTGCAATTTCAAGGAAACAGGAAAGCTATTACATAATCTCAAAAATAATTTTCTCTTATGGTAATGTGTTATAACTTGAATGATTTCTTTCGAATATTCAGTGTTAATATAGTAGATTCAGTGGATTTTTCATTAATATAAACAGAGAAGATGACATATTTCTGTTAAAAGTTCAAGAGTTCCACTCATTTAAATGCACATGTATTAAGCATCTATAGTACATAAGCCACTGTTTCTTGTTCTCTAGATAAACAAAGATAGAAAACATATTATTCCTGTCCTCAAGAAACTTACAGTCTAATTACAAAGACTGCATGTTCTTCTTGTAAGTATATGTTCGGTGCCACAAGAGGATGAATGAAATATGAAATCTTCAAGAGTATTGGAAATAATGGTAGGAAGGAAAATGTGGAGAAAAAGTCTTCCTGCTTTGGGCTATGCTCTGTGCAAAGCACTGTATGTCTCTCGTTCAAAACAATCATTGATTTGATGATATAAACACTATTGTTTCACCCTTTTTTTAAAATGAAGAAGCTAGGGCTCAGTGGGATTAAGTAATAAATTCCTACAACTCAAAGTTCAAAACACTCATTTTTCTAACTTTAAATTCTCCTTTTAAACACTGCACTATACTGCCTCCTAGGGGAATGTTTCATGGAAATGGCATTAACAACATCACTGAAGATGAGGATAAGAGCAATCTCCAAAGACACGAACCCTGGAGCAGCATTTGTCCAGGAAATGCTCACAGTGTCATAAATTCAGAGTGTCAGGTATGAAGGAGTATATTGTATGTATTTCATATAAAGTGCTAAGGCTAGATTGGCAAAGCCTGAAGTTTCAAGAAAGAAACTTAGACTTCATATCACATGCATTGAAATGCTTTTAGTATGGAATTAACAGCATCATAATTACCTTTCTTTAATGATTTCACATAAATCAGAATTTCCCTTTTATTCTGGATCTCATGTCTTCATTTCCTTATGATAATTACAGCCTTTCTTAAGGTCTTGCGACAATCAGTCTTTTCAAGTTTTCTAAGAACTGCATTAATAAACATAATGAAATGAACATAACAAAGAAATTGCTGTAGTAAGTTCCCAGTGACAATCAGAGTAAGAACAAGAATAAGCAAATTGGATCTGATCAAATTAAAAGTTTCTGTATAGCCAAGGACACCATCAATAGAATAAATAGATAATCTACCAAAGGGGAAAAATATTTGCTTGCTATGCACTTACTAAAGAATTCATAACTAGAATCTGTAAAGAACTCAAGCAATCAACAAGAAAAAAATCAAACAACCCCATGAAAAAGTGGGAAGAAACAATGACAGAAAATTTTTGAAGGAAGATAGTGTGATGGCAAAAAAAAAAAAACAAAAAAAAAACACGTGAAAAAATATGCTCAACATCTCTAATAATCAGGGAAATGCAAATCAAAACCACAAGGATATGTCACCTAATTCCAGGGAGAAGGGCGCCTATAAAATTTCCAAAGCAGGGATGCTGGAATGAATATAGAGAGAAAGAGACACTTGTTTACTGTTGGAGACACTGAGAACTAATAACAGCCTCTATGGAAAGTAGTATGGGGGGGATCTCAAAGAACTAAAAGTAGACCTACTTTTTGGCTCTGCAACCCCATTACTATGCATTTATCCAAAGGGAAAAGAAGGACATTTTATCAAAAAGGTACCTGCACTTCAATGTTCATAGCAGCACAATTCACAATTGCAAAGATGTGGAAATGCCTAAGTACCCAACAATACATGCATGGATTATTGAAATATGGTGCATATATACCATGAATACTACTTAGCCATAAAAAATGGCAGTCTAATATTTTTTGTAACAATCTGGATGGACCTGAAGATAATTCTTCTAAGTAAAATATCACAAGAATGGAAAAAGAAACACCACATGTACTCAATATTAAATTGGAAGTAGCTGATTAACACTATGTGCACATATGGAAGTAAAACTTGAGGGAGGTTTAGCAGTCAAGTAAACTCACACCTAACAGGTGCAATGCTTGTGTTCTGGGTGAAAGGCACATTTGTAACATTGACGTCAAATGTACAAATGCAAATTATGTATACAAAATGTGTGTACCCCTGTAATACTCTAAAATAAAAGAGTAAATTAAAAACTACTGAGCCACTGATTGATCTATGACCTGTTAGACATGATATTATTCTTACCATGGATTTTTTTTTAAGACTGCCTCAATTCTTTGCACAGTAGCCTGGCTCATTTTTTGTTAGTGAAAACATACAACTCTTGTGTTTTTCAAGGCTATAAAATGTGTTCTTCCTTCCATATGTGCATGATTGAGTACATCAACCATTAAGTAATTTGTTAATTTTTTTTTTTTTAGCATTTCTGGATAAATTCCATCAGCACCGGAACTCTACCAGATGCTAATAGCAGTAATTCAATGAGCACAAGACAGTCTTGCTTATTGCCTGGGTTGTAGCATTTTCCAAAAGAAGTAAAGTTCCCAGAATCTTTCATGGTTTATTGATTACATTCAAGATCTTTATTGTTTTCTTCCTATTATCTTGTCTCCAAAAATCATTGACTCTGAGCTAGATGTGACCTTGGAAGTCATATTTCTCCAACTATTTCATGTTAGAGATGAGCATTCTGATGCCCAGAAATATGAAAGGATTAATCAAAACCTGTTAGCTGGTCAGCTTGGGCTTGAACCTGGGATTCACAACCCAGCCCCACTGTTTCACACCTTCTCTTGCCACCCACATGCCTTTCTTGCTTTAAAGTTTTGTTGAATATATGAATTAGGTAAACTAGAAAGTAACTTATTCCTCTCAAAATCTTCCATTATGGGATATTTTAAAATTTGTGGCACGATTTCAGGAAATGTGCACTGAACCCACATACACCTCTCACCAGGGACCTCAATTCAGCATATTCTGCACATCTGCCCTCCCTCTTCCTCTTGCATCAAGTGGAGTCCCACTTTTTAAAGACCTTCATGCTTCATGACACTGACATTTTAAAGACCCAAGACCATTTGGTTTGCTTTTTGGATATGTCCAATTATTTTTTCAGGATTAGAATCAGGTTAATCAGGTTGGCAGAAACACGAACCAAAGTGATACTGTGTCCTTCTCTGTGCATTAATTCAAGCAGCACATGACAGCACCATAACCCATGACAGCACCATGACCCATGACGGCACTATGACCCACGACAGCACCATAACCTATGACGGCACCATAACCCGTGACAGCACCATAACCCGTGACAGCACCATAACCCGTGACGGCACCATAACCCATGACGGCACCATAACCCGTGACGGCACCATAACCCGTGATGGCACCATAACCCGTGACAACACCATAGCACATGACAACTCCATAGAACATGACAGCACCATAATACATGACTCACAATGTTACCTTGATCATTTGGTTAAGATGATGTCTAGCTGATAAAAGTTGGTTATGTGTTTAACTATGACCTGAATTCCAAGTTTGTTATATGGAATCTACAGTACTACTTCTGTATACATTTCAAATTTTATATACCATAACTTTTAAAGTTAAAAGCTTAGTTATGTATCAAAATACTTCATCTTGAGTATTATACATTGAACTTCAGGACTAACTTTTTAAATTTACTTTCTCCAGACTAAGGATAAATATAGTCTCAACTCTGAAATTTCATTATTTGTGAAACAAAATATTATTATTATATCATTATTCTTGACAACAGGTGTTTCAGCAATTTCTATACGGTTTCAGTTCATGTGTTATAGTTGGAAACATGTCCCTCCAAGTTATTTATTTAAGTAGCATTATTATCTTCTAACCCAATAAAATCAAACATCACTGAGTGTATAATAACTCAACCATGCTGCAACAGGACATTTTAAGCTTTTTGACCCACTAGTAGTATATTTAATATGTAGAGTATGCACAGTGAAGCAAGTTAATGATGCATAAACATAAGACAATCAATGAAAAGCATTATGTTAAACTCTCTGATTCCAATTAACATAGGCATTGAAATTATCAAGAATTATGGAGACTTGGTTTTAGAGGACAAATATAGGCACTTTGCTATCTTCTAAAGTATTTTCCATGGAAGAACTAATTATCTGTCATCAGTGTTATGTTTTGACCTGTACTTACTCTAACTGAATTATGTTTATTTTAATCTGATAACTTGAAGTTTTGATAAAAGATAGACCTTTAATATTACTCCTAGCCTCATTTCTATTGCCTCAGATGACCTTATTTGCCAGTGTTTAATTTAGAATGCCCAGCATAATCTTGACAAAGGAAGTTATTCCAAAATAGAGAAGGCATCCTTAAGAGCTTTGGCATTTGCCTTGCGTCACTCATTCCCTTGCCAAGATGACTATCTTTTATTTAGAGATGCTTGTTATTATACATTCTGTGGGTCAGCCTGAATCTGCTTCTTCAATACGGACACATTTTTCTTGATCTCACAGATTAATAAAGATTTTTGTAGAGGATATGAAATCAATATTTTTTTCAGAGTTTTTCTATTCCTTTCGATAGAGAATCTGGCAATCTCAAAGTACTCCTTCCTCAGTACAACGTAATAAGCTCTGTCGCCGTACTTTGAGAGTAAAATCATACAATTCCTGAAATGCCTTTTACTGTGCTTTCCTAGTAAAAACTGTCAGGATTTTCTTTCTTGCCATCATCCTACTTGCTGACATAATCCACGGCAGGAAGGACATTCAACGCGCCCATCTGGGGAGACACGCAGTGTTGTGCCTTTCTCGTGGGTCATTATGAAGTTTTGACGTACACCAAAATCAAGAAATGTGAAATCTCTGTGGATGGAAACCAGCGAATCTCTCCTCGCAACATCCATAAGTCGGGCAAATTGACACTTGCAGAGGTTAATCAGAAAGGACACCACCATCGACTGTGTTTTTTGGAAGTGAAATAATGGACCAGAAAACAGTCTATCTCAAAACTTTCGTAGTAACCCATGTAATCCACATACACATCTTCAGCGAGTAGAGTCCTATCTTCAAATGGCACGTCTCACCACAGCTACCAGGAGTGTAGTTCTGTGAGTGGCATCAAAAGGAGAACCACTGCGAACATTTCTTCCTAACACCTTGTCAGGTTTTGATGAACTATTTCTAAAATATAATGTTCCCATGTGGTGTAACTTCATAACAGAATTTCAAAGAGGTTTAGAGTAAGTGAATCTCATAATTTGAAAGAGCTATTTAGTCTGATGTTTCTTACCCTAAAAGAATCAGAATCATCTGGGGACTTTCTTTTAAAACAGATCACTTTATCAACCTCAGACCTACTAAATGAAAATCCCGAGGAATCCGTGTTTAATTTGCAAAATTTGTTCAAGCTTCTAAGTAAGTTAGGGATTACATAGGGCCTAGCTTGATGGTTCACAGCATTTTCTCACATCATGCCTGGTGGGGGATGTCACTGTATTAGTATGACACACTTGGGCAGAGGCAGGTGCATCTAGGAGGTCCAGGTTCCATCTGAATACAGGGACACAGTGCAAGGGTCATTACCTCGATGCCTTGGTAACTCAGCTCTGACAAACCAGGTCAGCCAACAGGACAGCCTGGAAGTAGACAGCAGTCCAGAACGGGCTGCTCACCGAGCAGCCGGAACATTCACCTTTCCAATTGTGTTTCTTTGCATGGTACTCCAATATTGAAGGATAATCAAAGAATTCAAGGAGACATTTTTAACTTATAACAGGAACATGGATTCATTAGGAGTTTCCTTTAGCAGCTAGAGAAGCAGAACTCATATTTGGGGGGGAAAAAAAGAATGAAAGAAAGAAAATTAAAAAGAAAGATGCTGGTTCATGTAATATGGAAGTCTTGGCTCAGATCAGCAGAGGCATCCTTTTACCCTGACCCCATCTCCTTCTCCAACTTTGAATTAGGCTTGCCACAGAAGAGCTTCATTTTTCAAACCAATGTTCATATAACCTCAAGGTGGCTGCTGGCAACTCTGAATGGGATGACAGTGGAGGTGTCTGGGAGAGAAAGGTGGTGCTGGTGGTAAGGAGATGTTAGGTGGAACACTGTAAACTTAGATGGTGGAACACTTAGGTGGAACACTCTAAACTATGGAATATTCCATATGCTGTTTCTCCTCATTTTAAACCACCTTAAGCACAGCCACGTCACTGAGAGGGAAGGCAGAGGTCTCCTTCAGAGAGCTTTGGAGATCTTAGATCTTAACTCATATTTGCTTGGGGAAAGTGTCTCTCTCAGAAGGTTTAGACGCTGCCTGCTCTTCATAAACCTCAGGATATTTGTAGGATTAGGTTAAACCTCTTATATTATTACTGTAAACTAATCTGTGCCTTAAATTTTCACTGAATTCATATAATATTTATAAAGCTTGGTTTTTATTATAGAAAGTCACTAAAAATAGAAAATATGATATATATTTTCTGGAAAAGCTGACTTTATAGATCACAACGCCATCACCACAGTATTGATAGAAGGCTGCGGCTTCCCGGTCCAATTAAAGTTTACAAAACAGGAAATTCTCAGCTTTATGAAAGCTACACTTTCACGCACAAATAGAAAGTAACGTTCACTTTCGATATGTGTGTGCTCTTAACTGTGAAGTGAGTCTGCCTTAGGCAGCATAGAATTTGGTCTTTTTTCAAAAAACTAAAAATAAATCTATTCAGTTACTCTTTTGTTTGGGTAACTTAATCCCCTTACACTCAGGGCAATCATCCATAAAGACTTACTACAGACGTTTTGTTTATTGTTTTCTGGTTATCATGTTGTTTTGGGTTCTTTTCTTCCTCTCTTTCTATCTCCCTTTGTGATTAAGTAATTTTCTCTAGCAGTAAACCTTGATTCCTTATTTTAAATCTATTACATGTCTATTACAGACTTTTGCTTCGTGGTTACCATGAGGCTTACGAAGACATTTTGTAGTCATAACCAGCTATTTCAAACTGACAATACTTAATTTTGATTACATACAAAAATTATATTACTCCACTTCCCATATTTATGTTTTGGGTGTCACATTTTTAACTTATATATTATATAACCCTCAAAAATTATTGTAACTATTACTATTTTCACAATTTTGACTTTTAGCATTCAGATTGAAGATATAAATGGCTTATGCACTACCATTATTAGCGTAGCCTCAATTTGACTGTGCACGTATTTTACCAGTCAGTTTTATACTTTCATGATGATTAGCATCCTTTCTTTATGCTTGAAGAACTCTCTTTAGCTTTTCCTGTAAGGTAAATTTTGAGGCAATAACTTCCTAGGCTTTTGTGTATCTTGGAAACTCTTTATCTCACCTTTGTTTCTGAAGGACAGCTTTTCCAGGTAAGATATTTTTCTTAGTATTTTCAATATGTCATCACACTGTCT
Source organism: Galago senegalensis (assembly GCA_963575145.1). Lineage (NCBI taxonomy): Eukaryota > Metazoa > Chordata > Mammalia > Primates > Galagidae > Galago > Galago senegalensis. Next base: position 27,012 of record CAUYTI010070678.1, on the reverse strand, counting down.
TCTGGTCTGTAAGGTTTGTACTGAGAAGTCCTGTGATAGACTTATTAAAATTACCTTGTATGTTCCATGGTAGGAATCTGGGCCTTGATTTTCTGGATATGCCCCTAAAAGTACAGGCAACGAAAGTAGAAAAAGATAAATGAAAATCGAAAGTAACATTGAGCATCACTTGACCTAACAGTCCTTAGAGGATAAGTAACCACCGTGGCCTCCTTCCCCTCCTTCCCTAGAGGCTGTCTTTACAAAGATGAATCCTGACCTCGCCAGGCCCTCTCAGGGCACAGCCTGTCCAGGGGAGGGAGAGCAAACCAGGGGACTGTTAATGACTCAAAATTAGCTGAGCTTTTTGAGTTTGGCCATGATAATGTGAGTACAAGATAGTACAGAACATACTGAGTACAGATTTATCTACCAGAATACCTAAGATGACTCACAATGAATAAACAAATTATTCCTGATTATTGAGTTGATTTTATATTTACAGGAAGATTTATTGTATTTCATATTTATGATTACTTTTGCTAGTTTATCATTGTTAAAGTGCATTTGTAAAGCATATATCAATTGAAAGTATTCTTACTGATACGATATCATCAAATACTATTGAACTCTGTTTTAAAATTTCATTAATGAGCTCACCTTTGGGTTTTATCTGCCTGGCTGGGCAGAATAAGAATCAATTATCAGCTTTGTGACTTTGACAAAGCCATTTAAGTTTTCTAAGCCTCAGTTTCATTTTGTATAAAATGTGATTATGGTTATATGATTATGACAGCTGTCATATTACCTATGTCATAAATTAAATAAAATCTATCACTTGTGAGGCATCCTGTATGACTCTTGGAAGAGATTCAATTACTGTGCAATATGAATATTTTAAACCCTGTAAATATCATGCATCTAAAATCTTCATACACATTTTTGGAAATGTAAATACATATTGCTTCAAACAACACTCTCAGAGTCACAAAAACTCTCACTCGAATTTATGAACTAGGGTTATTCCTTGAAAAGTCCCATTTAGGAGACTGGGCAAATTCATCCTGAGTGGCTGGCTCGTAGCCATCCCATTTTTACCAGTTCTCTGACTGAAGCAGCCCCTGGCTCTGTCATCCGAGAGCCTCTCTTTCTACATTTTCTCTGAAAAGAAACACGTATACTTCATGAAGTATCACCCTTTCCTGCACACAGACTCCACTGCATCATGTAATAACATAAAACCACTCTCCTTCAATATTTTTTAAGATGCGTCATAGGCAACATTGGCCTTTCCATTCATGCTCCTCCTGTTCTGATCAGATTGAGCAAGAGAATACTTCTGAGCCTCTGCTATCTTCTGATACTTATCTGGGAGTGTTAGACCTACATTAACATTTACTTCTAAATGCCCCTTTCTGGAGACAGTTTGTAATGCAACGTAATTTTTTGGCAGGAAATCTCAACCTTTTAAAGAAAATTACAATATAAAACATAGTAACTTTCTATCTATAAATACATTTATCCATCTGGTCCATTTTAAATTATGATTTCTATAATTTCTTTAGGCTATAAAGTCACATATTCTTAATGAAATATGCACTATTCACATAGAAATAATTGTGTGACATTTTGTTTTCTTGAATTAGCAGACACCACAGCCTGTCTGCCTGGTCCTCCCTAAGTTTATTTTTCTATGCCTGGTCTTTCTCCTTTATGGGCTCCCTGGTGCCTACTTTTTTCTGTAAAGTTACCAGTGTCTCCCTGGATTTACTTCCTTTTGTAAGAACTTTAGATTTGGCACTCCAGCACTTCACATATGCTCAGGGAAATATATTTTCTTTTCTAACGTATCTCCGTGTACCTCCACACTATCTGCCTGGCAAAGTCACAAACCTTCCTTTATCCAATTCTTCTGTCATGCTCGATACTGATGAGGAAATCAGTCAGTTGAGCACATGTGAGGCGTGAGAGGGAGCGTGGTCTTCACCTTCCACTGGGCCCTCCATGGAGCTCAGCAATACACATATGTTTTCTGGGCAGGTCTTTCTCAGTTTCCCAAAAAGAAAATATCAGCTCTCCCCACCTGCTCTAAACTCCACCCCTACCTTCTCCACTTCACTCCTAAGGTGATCCTTCTTCTTAATTGACAGATAAAGGGGGAAGTATGGGATAGAAGCACCTGGACTTCTGGCAATCCCAATCAAAAGAAGAATCCTCTCTATCCAATACTGTCCCATGGGGATGGGAAGTGGCATCAGCCCTCCTCCTATTCCATCTGAACCTCCTGATGCTCTGGTCCTGACTCCACTATTTTGGAAACTGACTTCAACCCACCCCACCCTTCTCCTCCTCAGGTTCTTTGTTGTGAAGGTTTCTTCTCTTGAGGGTTGAAGCATAACCATCTTTTACATGTTTCAAAATATAGCATTTTACCTGCTCACCTTCCTCCTCCAACGAATGTTCACTTTATCCTCCATCAAGAGCCACATTTCTTGAAATAGTTGTCTACATTTCCCAACTTTTGCTCTTCAACTCACCTTTTTCATCATGCTTTGGTCTCTTTCTCAGACTCCTCTTTCTCTTTCCAGATGCCCAACACAGGCATCCTCAGAGTCGTCCTGGGTGTTTCCTTTCCCTCCTCTCCACACACTCTGTGATCTCCCACAGAGGAGCACAGTGCCAGAAACCAGCTCAGGAGAGATTAGTCCAAAATCATCAACTTATCCATAAACTGTGCATCCCACTTCTTTCCATATACCTCCTTCAGAAGAGCAAGGGCGCTTCAGACTTAGTTTATCCAAAATGTAATTTATTATCTGCTTAAGCAAAGCTGATTCTTCTTTCTTTGCTCGCAGAAAATGGTAGCTCACCTTATCTAGTTATCCAGACAATAAAATGCTGTTCATCCTTACAGCCATTTATGAGTGAGTACAAATCATTACAATCTCCTATCAGCCCTTGGTTGATTTTTGTACCTTTAGAATTGTCCTTGTCAAGCTTGTTCATATACTAGTTTCATATTAGTATCAAGTGTATGGGGTACTTGTTTTTCCATTCTTGTGATGCTTTACTTAGGAGGAGGCTCTCCAAATCCATCCAGGTGATGCAAAAGACGTAAAGTCTCCCTATTTCTTTACAGCTGAGTAGAATTCCATGGCATACATATACTGCAGTTTATTTACCTCCTTGTGAGTTGAACAATGGCTAAGGGCCATATGTTTCTTCTTACCAACCTCAAACTCTGCTGGATTCCCCATCTCCTTTGTGTCTTTCTCAGTGACCACAGAGAAAAACGATACAACTTCTCATTTCAAGACCTTTGTGTCAAATATTTCTTCTCTCCTGTCTTCTATTAGTTTGTTTTCTCAGCCATATTCTTTATTATAGTTCATTAAGACTCTTCCTTTCAACTATTTTTCTTCTGCTCTTGTTCACTTACTCATATCTGAGTAATACCCTTGATTAAGACAATTAGAAAATACATACCTGGACCAATCTGAAGATGAGCAAAGAAACCAGAGACTACAAATCTTCAGCTTTTATTTACAGTATTGTCGATTTCTTGAGGACAAAGTTTATGTTGCATATATTGTTACATACCCACTACCCAGGGCTTATCAAGCTTACCATAGATGTTAAATATTTGTTGAGTGAGTAACAATTTAGTGTCCTTGAGTCCAGACCAAGCTTTGTTCCTAGCCAGCTGTATCACCCTGGTTATATAACCTTTCAAATGAAGGAAAGACCAACTCATTTTTAAAGTCCTTTTAAGGCCCAGTCTAGAATTCAATTATTTTAATTTTATACAGTAAAGCTGTTCTTGCTGTGCAATTTAACATCCTCTCTCTTTGTAGAGCATCAGTGGAGGAATTGTTCATCAAATAAGTACAACAGTAAAATTAATCTATTAAAATTTCACCAGAGATTGAGTTAACAGACTTTTTTTAAACTAAAATTAAATCTTTGTGGGATGGAGTTAGTGCGCTGGAAGATGACAATGTTGGGTTACTGAGCGGTAAGTTCACGTGATTTTGTGATATTTGGTGAAGGATTTAAATAACACATTTAAAAGCAGGGAAAAAATGAATGCTGAAATTGTCATATGCACTCCTGCTGAAATGCTAAAATCCTCACTAAGTAGGATGACTGTACACGAGGCAAATTATTTTCACATAAACAATGTAGCAACAAGAGGGCTCTCAATCACTGCATTTGTTTAGGCATATGTGTGCTCTGCAGTCTATCCCGGGGGTAGGAGTGTGTAACCATGGAAAGCACCTTCTTTCCCTGGCAGAGAAACAAAATCACCAACATGCTAGTTTACAATCAGAGGCTTGAAGACATGGCAAGGCCTTTGCACTCTGCGAAATCCCCAGGGTAACTATGGATAAATTGGATATACAGACGTCCACAGAGTTGCTAGGTGTGTTTGGTGGAAAATGCATCTTCATGTCGTTTCTATGGCAATCATAAATAAATCCAGCTACTCTGAGATCAACACAGCAGCTACAAAGACAAACAGATAGGTTGGGAAGAGTCTGGAGAGCTTCACCATCTATTGGCAGTTTGTTTCTAGACCTGCTTGTTTATGGTAGCAGAATAAGTCAGGGGGTACCATTTACTTACAAGGTCAGCTCTTACAGCTTCCTTATAGTTTTAACTTTGTTCATGCTAGGCATAGATTTTTTTTCCTTTTTTTACTGAATGGTAACTATGAACTACGTACATTAATGCACTTCTGGGGTACAGTGTGATGTTTTCACATACAATTTGAAACATTTCCATCAAACTGGTTAACATAGCCTTCATGTCATTTTCTTAGTTATTGTGTTAAAACGTTCATATTCTACTCTAAAGAGAGAAGTTATGAGGTTATTTTTTTTAATAGACTACCTCAACATTGTTCTTATTTATCAGTGTAAAAAATAGCAAAAACATATCAGGTTCTTTGGAGGAAAAGGTAATGGGGTTGGCACTAACTTTATCCAATAACAAAGTAATTAGTGTTATTTTATTATCATTACTCTTTACCATTATCTTTTTAGTATATAATAACATGGATAAACATATTGCAGCTATTTTCTTCTTTAGTCCTTACAATAAACCTAAAGCTGAGATTTTGGGTTGTTGTCATCACGTTTCATGGAGAAACAGGCCCAGGGTGACTAAATGACTTGTTTGGGTTACTCGGCTATAAAAGGACAAGCTAGGACTGGAATGAAGGCAAACTTTTATTATTTGTGATAAATATAAACTTTTTGAAATGATTCCAGAAAAGAGAAGACTATACATTTGTTTATATTGACTAAAAACAAAAAAGATTTGTATCATAAAAGCCAGAGTAAAGTTCTAAAAAAACAAATCATGACAAATTTTTGCATGTTGTATGCAAGAGTTAATTTCCCTAGTAGATAGAGCATAGTTACAGGTCAATAAAAGATACCAAGCAGCCAGTGGAAACATAGACAACAGATATAAACAGGACATTGTAAAGGAAACACAATGAGCTCTTTAAAATATGACAGGATGCAAAGATCGCGCCGAGTGACAGAGACGCAAATTAAAACACCAACATTGTTTTTCTTCTTTCAGATTGGCAAATACAAAAAGAAAACAGAATACTGTGAACTGACAAAGGTGTGGAAAAAAGGAAGCTCATATATTGTTGGAGGATCTAAATTGGTGCAAGTCCTCTGGAGGATAGTATGGCAACGACCATCACAATTACAAATGCACCAACACTTTGACCTATCAATTCTCCTCCTGAAGTTGGAACTTATAACAGATCTATTCATACACATTGCACAGTGAAAATAAAAAAGTACACGGAAGTTTCTTACTGCAGTAATAGATAAACACTCAAAGCCGTATAAATGTTGGGTATGCAATAAGATGCTATGACTGATACTTTAGAACCCTTAACAATTTCTTAGTCCTGATGTAGTCTAGGACTGGAAATCTGGGTATTGACTTGATTTCATTCTAGTGTCACCTCATCAGCCATCTAATGTCCTGCTTTTTAGGGATGAAAGCCACCTTGTGACACCAACCCACTTAACCAGGCCTTAATACCCTGCCCACTTCTTTTCCTCAAAAGATGCCATCTTCTCCCAACTTAAAACCACCAACATGGGCATAGAGCAGCGGTTCTCAACCTGTGGGTCACGACCCACAGGAACTGTATTAAAGGCTCGTGGCATTAGGAAGGTTGAGAACCACTGGCATAGAGAAAGAGAAAGCCTACACACCACTTTGAAACGGTGTTCAAGCTGTGACCCATTCATTACTAAGGCTTAGAGCTTAACAAATAAGACTATAATATCCTTTTAGGCCAGGTGGGCCCCCCCCCCATGATTCACCAAACGCTTCATTTTCACATATTCTTCCTGCATGTAAACTCTCAAATCCTTTACTTATATGATATGGTGCTAGAATTATTTTCCTCCTGTGAGTAGATTATGCAAGTTCCCAAAATAATGTGCAAAAATGTTGATTTTATATCCACGTGTTCAGTATCTTTAAGGCATAACTGTATATGTCATGCATAAGGTATGCTGCTAGATCTAGGGGATACCAAACAGAATAATGAGACCTAAACAGAGAGACAGGAACGTGATAGTACAAAGTACAATATGCGTATATGATATGTGTGCTATAATGGAGGTTTTCCAGAACCATAACAAAGTGTGACTTAATTTAGCTTAGCAGGTGGTAGGAGGACCACTAAGGAATTCCAAGAGAAAAAGAAAGTTGAGCAGGGAAAGGGAGCAGAAAGGGAAGTGGGGAAAGATCAGAGTCAGCTTCCAAAACACTTTCATATGAGTTCCCTAACAGGATGCTTAAATATCTGAGAAATTTGTTACTTAAAGTTCACTAGCTGATGCCATACGTGGGTGGATCATGCGTTATCTGCTCAGTTATTATAGTCAGAGAGAGCATCGACATCGGAGCAAAATGATGCCTTTGTTCTTCTTTCCTTAGAGAATGATACAATGTTTGTTGATTTTGTGCTTCTGTTCTTTTTTTAAAAACTGATGACAAAGATGAATAAGTTCTCTTGCTGAAACTACATTATCAATTTTATGCAGACAGAAATGTAATTACTGAAGATGGATTTTAGCCAGGCCACCTGAATGAATAACCAGCCCAATCTCCTTACTCTGGGAGAGGGTGAAACAGGGAGTTTATTGTCCACAAATGGCCATGACCTTTGCTATCTCCTGTACTCAAAATAACCCAGGAAGAAGTCATCTAAGACACCATGACATTTTAAAAAGTGATAAATTAATATATATAATTTATGAGGACAGACTAATACTTCTATGAATTTGCACTAGTTTTTTGGTACCATAATTAAAAATGCCTATTATTATCTAAAGAAAAATATTATTTTTTATCTTTTAGTTAAATTATTACTACCTTTAATCCATTTTGTTTCCCCTAAAAATATCTTTTTTTTATTTATATGATTTTTCTTGGCAGTAGAAGAAAAAAAAGATTATACCCAAGTTTTAAATTGCAATCCTGTATGGTGGCTACTTATATGTGGCTAGAAAAATACAGTCTCAAAAGGAATAATCAGCCAACAGTCTATTCAGAGCTTTGGTTACATCTGCCATAGCTAAAGTCAAGATATTTGAGCGAATATCCTCTAGGACTTAACTTTGATTGCAATGATAAAGAAATGATTTAAAGCAACTAAAGTAATACCAAGGTAATTTACTAAACCCATGCCAAGCACAGAGAGGAGCTGGCCTTAATGGTGTGGAAACCAAAAGTTCAAATGCCATGAGGATTCCATTTTTTTTGTTTCTTATTTCCATTTTTCTTTGTTTCATCTTTGTCATTTATTCTGGAATCTCTATGGCTAACAAATGGTATAACATTTGCCACTCCATGGCTAACAAATGGTTTATTTTTCATGGGTAGAAAAATACTAGTGCTCAGCTTTATTTATAAATATCCCAAGAAAAGGCATCAATGAGATGTTCATATCCATCCAAACATTAGGTTAGAAGGCTGAAGGCAGGACAGGTGAAAAAACAATAATTTCCAAACAGAGGGGATGCTCTTGCCATAAGACCCAAGAGTCCAGGACAGACAGAACTCTCAAGAGTCTGTGTGAGTGTTGACACAACAAATTGCAGTTGTTCAATTGTTAAAGTAATGTCAAGAATTATTTTTTTCATCTTTATATAGAAAAATTATCAGTTAAGGTAGGAGAATTGCTTTGGGGCAAATATATCATTAAAGGCAAAACTCTATTGATCTAATAATTATGGAGGGATATTAATTACTGTGTGAGGCATTGTGAAGCACATTAGTGTGGACATCAAGTCATTCTAGAAAACCATAAATTATTTCTATATTATTTCAGTCTTTCAGTAGTTACTACCTCATAAAAGCAAACACATTTGAAAATAAACAGGGAAGAATAAAATAATTGGAGAATAGATTGATTTTCAAATGTACTATGACATGAGTCATGAGTCATTCTTGTAAAGCCCCTTTCTGCAAAAATAAGTCATGTAAACAAATTTTTGGAGGGATTTTTTTTTTTTTTTTTTTTTTTTTTGCTGGTAAACATCAGTTCATTTATAATAGAGCAAGTGTTTGCTGAGTGCCTTATTCATGGTAAGTTCCTCTAAAGGAACAGCATTATAAAGGACAGCATTATACCCTGATAGATCAAATGTAATCACTGTCCTGGACCAGCATAGAGTGACTTATAGCCAGTAAGAAATAATCATAAAGAGATATAATTGAGCAAACTTATGCTGAATGATGGTTTGGTACAGGAAAAGATAAAAGAGGGAATTATTAACTTCCCTGAGCATAACAACAATGAAGATACAAACTACCAAAACCTGTGGGATACAGCAAAAATAGTCCTGAGAGAAAAAATTATTGCCTTAGATGCCTACATCCAAAAAACAGAGAGCACATCAACAAACTCATAAACCATCTTATGGGAATGGAAAAAGAAGACAATCAAAGCCTAAACCCAGCAGAAGAAAAGAAATATCCACAATTAAATCAGAGGTTAATGAAATTGAAAACAAAAGAATCATTCAAAAAATTAATGAAACAAGAAGTTGGTTTTTTTTTTTTTAATCAAATAGATAAAACTTTGGCCAGACTAACTAGAAATAGAAAAGTAAAATCTCTAGTAACCTTAATCAGAAATGATAAAGGGGCAATAACAACAGATGCCACAGACATACAAGAGATTATCTCTGAATACTACAAAAAACTCTATGCCCAGAAATTTGACAATGTGAAGGAAAGGGATCAATATTTGGAATCACACCCTCTCCCTAGACTTAGCCTGAACAGACTAATTTCAAGTACTGAGATCAAAGAAACAATAAAATATCTCCCAATGAAAAAATGCCCTGGTCCAGATGGCTTCACACCTGAATTTATCAAATCTTCAAATAAGAGCATATAACCACACTGCAGAAACTATTCCAAAAAATTGAGGAGAAAGGAATCTTCCCCAATACATTTTACAAAGCAAACATCACCCTGATACCAAAAACAGGAAAAGACCCAACTAAAAAGGAGAACTTCAGACCAATTTCACTAATGAATATTGATGCAAAACTTCTCAACAAAATCCCAGCCAATAGACTATAGCTTCTCATCAAAATAGTCATATGTCATTATTAAGTAGGTTTCATCCCTGGGATGCAAGGCTGGTTTAACATATGCAAATCCATAAATGCTATTCACCATATCAACAGAAGCAAAAACAAATACCATGTGATCCTCTCAATAGATGCAGAAAAAGCATTATATAAAATCCAGCACCCTTTTCTAATTAGAAATCTGAATAATATGGGCATTGGTGGCACATTTCTTAGACTGATCAAAGCCAACTACAGCAAACTCCAAGCTAATATTTTACTGAATGGAATAAAACTGAAATCTTTTCCACTTAGACCTGGAACCAGACAAGACTGTCCTCTATCACCACTACTATTCAACACAGTGCTGGAATTTCTAGCCAATACAATTAAGCAAGAGATAAAAATAAAGGTCATGCAAATGGGAACAAAGGAGGTCAAACTCTCCCTCCTGGCTGATGATATGATCATACTTAGAGAACCCCAAAGACTTAACTGCAAGACTCCTGGAAGTCATCAAAAAATACAGTAATGTCCCAGGATATAAAATCAATGTCCACAAATCAGTAGCCTTTGTATATGACAATAACAGCCAAGAAGAGAAGCTAATTACGGACACAGTCACCTTCACAGTAGTTTCAAAGAAAATGAGATACCTAGGAATATACCTAACAAAAAAGATGAAGGACCTCTATAAAGTAAATTACAAAACCCTAAGAAAAGAAATAGCAGAAAATATTCACAAATGGAAGGATATACCATGCTCATGGATGGGAAGAATCAACATTGTTAAAATGTCTATACTTCCCAAAGCAATCTACAAATTCAATGCCATCATATTAAAATACCAACGTCATACTTTCCAGAGTTGGAAAAAATAATTCTTTGTTTTGTATGGAACCAGAAAAAAAAAAAGCTATATAGCTATGGCAGTTCTTAGTAATAAAAACAAAGCCAGGGGCTTCAGCCTACCAGACTTTAGGCTATACTGCAAGGCCATAGTGATCAAAATAGGTTGGTATTTGCACAAAAATAAAGATATAGACATCTAGAACTGAATAGGAAACCAGGAGATGAAAGTAACATCTTACAGCCACTTAATCTTTGATAAACCAAACAAGAACATACACTGGGGCAAAGAATCTCTGTTCAATAAATGGTGCTGGGAGAACTGGATATCCACATGTAAAAGACCGAAACTGGACCCACACCTTTCTCCACTCACAAAAATTGATTCAAGATGGATAAAAGACAAATTTAAGGCATAAAATAATAAAAATCCACAAGGAAAACATAGGAAAAACACTGGAAGATATTGGCCTGGGGAAAGACTTTATAAAGAAGACTGCCACGGCAACTTCAACAACAACAAAAATAAACAAATGGGACATAATTAGACTGAAAAGTTTCTGTACAGCTAAGGAGACAACAACCAAAGCAAACAGACAAACTACACAATGGAAAAGGATACTTACATATTTTGAATTAGACAAAAGCTTGATAAGTAGGGTCTACAGAGAATTCAATTAATCAACATGAAAAATGCCAAGAATCCTTTATATCAATGGGCAAGAGATGACTAGAACCTTCTCTAAAGAAGACAGATGAATGAATAACAAACACATGAAAAAATGCTCATCATCCCTAATTATTAGAGAAATGAAAATCAAAACCACCCTGAGATACCATCTAACCCCAGTGATAATGGCCCACATCACAAAATGTCAAAATTGTAGATGCTGGCATGGATGTGGAGAGAAGGGAACACTTTTACACTGCTGGTGGGACTGCAAACTAATACAACCTTTTTGTAAGAAAGTATGGAGAACCCTTAAAGAACTCAAATTAGACCTTCCATTTGATCCTTCAATCCCACCACTGGGCATCTACCCAGAAGGAAAAATAAAATCCTTTTACCATACAGACCCTTGCCCTAGACTGTTTATTGCTGCTCAATTTACAATCACTAAAATGTGAAAACAGCCTAAATGTCCATCAACCCAGGAATGGATTAACAAGCTGTGGTATACATATACCACAGAATACTATTCAGCCATTTAAAAAGATGGAGACTTTACATCTTTTGTATTAAACTGGATGGAAGTGGAAAACATTCTTCTTAGTAAAACATCACAAGAATGGAGAAACAAGAATCCTATGTACTCAATTCTGATATGAGGACAGTTAATGACCTAGTACACAGTGAGGGGTGAGGGAAGGGGAGAGCATAGAAAGGGAAGGAAGGAGGGAGGGGGTGGAGGGTCACGATGTGTGACATGCCTTCTGGAGGTGGGACACAATTATAAAAGGGACTTTACCTAACACATGTAATCAATGTAACCTGATTCAAAAAACTAATAAATAATAATAATAATAAAAAATAAGAAAGAAAAAGAAATAAAATGAAATCTATCAGGATTTAATTTATCGCCTAACACAGGGTCTATTTTGAAAAATGTCCTGGGGACACTGAAAAGAATGTGTTTGCTGCTGTTGTTCAGGAGAGTGGCCTGTAGATGTCTGTGAGATCTAGTTGGTTTATTGTATTATCGAAGTCCTTTATTTTCTCACTTATCCATTATTGAAAGTGAGATATTGAACTCTCAACAATTATTGTATAAATGTATTTCTGTGTTCAATTATATAATTTTTTGCTTCACAAAAAATGGAAATTAAAAATGAGATATAATTGTAAAAAGTAGAATTTTTTGTCAAAAAGGGCATTTGGAGACATACAGACAACTGGGAGTTGTCGAGAATGCACCACTTCTTTCCAAGAGAAGGACAGAGGAAGATTGTCAGAGATGCAGACTATTATAATTTGTGATCCACAGCTATTTTTACTGTTACTAGTCTTCTTCGCATATTTAATCTTAAAGAAATTGTTCGCTAACTAGAAGTCAGAGCTGAGAGCGTAATTTTGGCAACCAAGCCACCGTTGCTGGTCCAGGTGCTCATCTTTCTCTCTCACTTCACTTCCTTTCATCCTTGAAAAGTCGTCAGCTGGCAGTGAGAAGAGATTGTGGGCATATTTTTCTAGACATATTTGTAATACTTTCATTTTGCTGGCTCTTTGCAGTTACCAAGCTTAATGAACACAAACACACATATGGATATAAATATGCAGTATGACTCGTTAGTGAAATAATTGTTGAGAAAGTACCGTATTTGTTAATTTATTCACATGAACAGATGAATGAATGTTTTATAAGAGATTTAGAGCCATTGTGGTTTCAAAACAAAGTTTCTGCCCTCATGGAGCTTACAACCTTCTGAGAGAGGCTGGGGTTTATAATCAGGTTGGAATGACAAACGATAAACAAATGCAATACAATACATAAACTTACATGGTTAAAAATCATTTAAAGAAAATAAAATTCAGCAAAGTGGCAAAGGGCGAGACAGGAGGGAAGCACATTAGATTTGAACATATAAACAGAGTTGTTCCAACGGTGAAACAAAAACGAAAAGAAAACTCCCTACCCCTCACACGCAGGGTACTACCTAAGACACAATGATACTTGCTGAGTTTATAGACATGGACGTTTGCATGGTTTCCATTATAACAACCAGAGATTTTACATTTAAATAGAGAAATAGGACGTGTGCATTGTAGTAAGTACATGGCTCACTACAGAGAGCACTCTTTCTCTGGGTCGGAATTATCCTAGTACGTGTAGTTATACCCTGGTAAGTCTGCGAAACAGAATTCATTACTTCAGGAACATAATCAATAAACAGTCAATGAACTGTTATTAGAGTAGCACTCAGGCAAACATTCCTTCCTGTCACACCAGTGACTTTGCCAGTGGGTCCCCTGCAAATTGTTGAAGCTGCATTGATTCAGCCTGGCTCCTCTTCCAGGATTCCCCATCTCAGAGAATCACCCAGACGTCCCGTACAGAAAACCAGAGCTCATTTCTCACAGGCCCGTGCACTTCCCCTTCCTAGTCAACTTGTCAGAAGTAAGGCCTTGCACTTGCTGAATTTTTCCCAACTATTTTTCTATCTTCACAGGCTTTGCTGGCAACTCCTCTTACGATCTGTTATGAAAGCTAGTGCAATATCCTTCTTACTTTTCTTAATTCTACATTCCATCATTTCTTTGCACGGTAACTGATATAAAATTTATAAGAATGAAGTCTAGTAACAGCTTCCATCTCTTCCCTTTGCACTGAGACCAAATTTTTTATCATGTCCTACAAGCCCCCAGACCTCACCCCTCTTCCATTCACACCGCCCTTCTCTTGCACTCTGCCCTCCAGCCATCTTGAGATCTTTTCAGATCCTGGAGTTTGTGGTGCTCCCTCTTGTCAAAGCAGGCTGCTGGGAAGCACGTCCTACCTGGGTTATCTTTGCACGTCTCTGCTGCCCTGTCTGCTACACTCTGCATGTCTGCTCATCTTTCATAGCTCAACTGATTTCATTCACTCTAGAAGACTCCTTGGTTGCTGTGTCCCTTCCCTCTAAGATGTTATTGTGCTCATAATTGTATTTGTATTTCTCATAATTATTTTATAAATATCTGTTAGAAGGTAAGTCTAAGGAGAATAGAGACTGCGTTTTCTTTGCTAACCTGGCATAGAGTACCCGTCATACCTTTTGTTTGTCAAATTATTGACATTGTCATCATCTTTGAAGCTCTGCTCAACTTTGCCACTCCCTGAATTAAAAAGGTATAGTATTTAATGTGGAAAATAATACATTTTCTAAATAATGGGGATACTCAATTAATATGATTCAGAGATACAACTTTATCTGGAATGGGAAAATGATGACCTTCCAGTGCTGTGATCTCGAATGAAGGAGAAATTTTATTTCCTTCATTGTCTTCTCATTTGCTTTGTAGAAAACTTATTACGATGTCAAAACACTAGATTGGGTTGTGTTTTCAAACACGTAATTTTGAAACGTAGTTTTCTTCAAACATGTAATTTTCTTCTTGCTAGAATGAAACAAAATAAGTGTTTCTGAATGAAACAGGCTCAAATAGCCATACCTTTGTGATGTGTGTTTGTTTTATCTTCCATTTGTCCATGGAAACAAATGATGACTTCTATTGTGCCAAAGATGCATCAGTTAACTCTCTCAGAAGCTGGGAAGGCCCTAAAAGAGCTATGTTTATATGATTCATCCAGTTAGAATGCATTCTAGTAACACTAGCTATTTCCAACTCTAAGATTTCTGTCCCCAGGCAGCTGCCCCCACTGCAGGTGCACTGTCACGCACTGATGCTCATGCCATCTACAACCTGACAGCTTGCACAAAAGCCCTTCACGAAGGACCAAGCACATAGGCAGGCTTTCTCGCAAGGTCACGTGGATCAGCTACTCTGTTGTATCTTAAACCATGCAGGTTTTATGTTGATTGCTTGTCCAATTACACTTTCTAAGAACTCAGATTCATTGCAAAATGAATCCGTGGGTAATTCTATCCTGTAGTAAGTGCTGGAGATCTTTTTTCTTTATTTTCAGAAATATTATAAAACAAACAAACACAAAAAAATATGTCTTGGTTAGCTTTAAGTAAAAAAAAAAAGTGCTGAGAGAGTTTTCTGATTCCAGGAAGGTACTGCTAATCAAGGGGATATCTTTGTTTAATATTTATATATCTCACCCACTTTTACGAAAGATTTGGAGATGTTATTTCCATTCGAGTTGTCCATTGCTTTCTCACAAACCATCGCTAAACATAGTGACCTCAAATGGCCACAGACTTTTGTATGAATCTGCTCTTGCTAGTAGAGCAGGCCTTGTGTTTGCTGTGTGTGGCATCCTTTAGGATAATTTGAAGACTTACTTAAGCAGATGGAAATTCGCCCTGATTTGGAAGTCAGTCAGAATAAACGAGCCTATCTTTATTACCTGGCATCAGATGTTATGGAAGTCATTTTTGTCATAATCCATTGAGTAGTAATTGCGATCTACCCACCACCAAGGAGTAGTGACATAGATCCCGTCTCTTCATGGGAATAAATAGTATCAATGTCAAATTGTAGGAAGAACATTTGGGATGAGTGACGCTGCTGTGGCAAACTTTGGAAAATACACACTTTCCTCTTTGACCAGAATAATTTACATCCCTCCCACATGCATGCAAAATATAGTCATACGTCCTTCAAGAGTCTCAAACTTATCCCATTCCTCTCAACCTAAGACCGTATCTAAAGAAACAAGGCATTTGTGTACAATATACCCATTATATAGCAGTGAAAAAGGATCAGATATCTTCTATAGATAAGTCAATTCCAATGAAAGAAAAGAATAAAAGGCATAGAGGACACTGGTCTGCAGCAATTCCAAACTTCTGCAGGAATCGTGTTGTTACTTTCTTGAAGAGCGCTCAGTCCCATTTCCTGGGAACTGCTCTCTGTTGCCCTTGGCTCTGCCCTCTGGATTCCTGTGCTCTCCTCCTGGTCCTTCCATTTCCATAGAAAGCAGATCTGTTTTGCAGCTGAGCACTTTTCTCCTAGTGCCTCATTGCTTCATTTCTACAGAATTTGGGGCCTCAATGACTTCATTTTGTTCTGTACTCTTTGTTCCCTTCCATCCAAACTGGAATGATTATTTTAAAATCTTGTGGTTTTCGATATCCATTTATGATTCACTTCATTAGAAAAAGGCCACATCCCCCAAATCTCTTCTATATCTTAGATTCCCTGTGAAATTGTCACGTAACCACATTCTTAGGATTCTCAAAAGCCTTATTATTAAACAGAGAGAACCGTGAGGCAGGTTGAAGCTTCTTGGAGGAGCTTTTATATGTCTGGGAGTTTCTATGAATTATGCTTTAGAAATTTCTGATGTCTTAACAAAGGATCTGATGGTACAATGCTGGGTTTGATCTTTGCTCTGGAAGCATTTTTTAATTCAAAGATCAATTGTCAAAGAGTGGCCAAGAATAAGAATATTTTAGTTTTGAACTCATAAACTCCTTGTTCCTTCTTATTTAACAATTTATTATTTAGTTCATCTCTGTCCTCTTTCATTTTAATCACAGGTAACAAGATGAAGCTAGATGGCACATTCAATATTCATCTATGCCAGGAATTCTCATTAGCTAAATCATGAGGCTGATTAGGGAAATTTCCTCCTTTCCACCTCACTGCAGAAATAGTGTATCCAAAGTTCCCACTTCCCCATAACAAGCACCCTTTCCTGCCGGTGACTAATAACCTCTTCCCTTCTTTCCTTTACTATCTCACTGTCTGCTTCTTCAAGCCTTTTTAGGTTTCCATTAGAAGTCTCTTTAAAGACTTTTTTTTTTTTTACCAGCCTTTTCAAAGTTCTTGCAGCCTTCGTGAGTCTCCTGACCCCAGAGCCAAAGCTACAAGTTTTATTTTGCTTTATTTTTTGCTTCTTTATTCTGTCACCTTCATTTGTCCTTAGTAAACTTGTGTAAGTTTCAGGTATATTTCCATAATTGATGAACAGAGTCATATTCAGGTTCAAAATGTTCAGATCAGGCTTGTAATTCCTAGCCCCAACTCTTCCTTGGCTGGACCCTGAGGTTTGTGTTGGGCTGGCCTTTCTTTTCTCCTACTTATGATCACTGCCTTCAATTTTATCATAGTATTTTTTTATTACAATTAATGAACCACCTTGACACACTGTCACTAAGAGAAATCCACATTTTATTTAGAGTTTCTTAGTTTTTACCTAATGTCTTCATTCAGCCTCAAGATCCCATCCAGGGCACCACATTAAATTTTGTCATGGAATCTCCTTAGGGTCCTTTTGACTTGTGGGGTTTTTTTTTTTTTTTCAGACTGTCTTTGTTTTTGATGACCTTGAGAGTTTTGAGGATAGTTGGTCAGGTATTTTGTTTAATTTTGCTGATGCTTTTCTCATGGTTAGAATAAGGTCATGTATTTGGGGGAAGAAGATTGCCGAGGTCAAGCCACGCTTCAGTTGCACCACATTCAAGTGTCGTCAGGCCACCGGGTGGGAATTGGTCTCTACCCACTGCTGGTGCAGCATTTGTCTGGTTTCTCTACTGCAAAGTTATTCTTTCTCTCCTTCCCACACTGAACTCTTTGCACACAAGTCATTATGTGCCGTTCACAGAGTGGGAAGTGAGGCTCCTTCTCCATCAGGGTGGACTGTCTGCCTCAGTGACTTGAAATTTGTCCACATGCGTGAGTTGTCTCTTCTCTCCCATATATTTATTTTTTATTTATTTTATTTATTTGATCATTTGATTATATGATAAGGACTCATCAATATTTATTCTCTATATTTTGTATATTGTGTTACAGTCAAATACGACTTTGACCATAAAGACTACTACTACTTATAGACCATAATACTACTTTGTTTATTTCCTTGTTTTTGCTGTTGTCCAGTTGGTCTGGCCTTGGCTGTCAGGGCACGTCCCTGGGGGCTCCCATGGAGCCTTCCTTGCCCCACTCCCGGGGACTGGTGTTGTGCTGGGTTTGTTTTTGAACACTTCCTAACATTTTGGCCCCACAGGAAGCTCCATGGTCAATCTGTGTATACCTTGCTCCAGTCCCAGAATCTGCCCTTTCTACAAGGAGCCTTGTTGCTCTCTGTAGAAGCAGTAGGAGACACTGGGATCCTGGCCTGGAGAGAATGTCATCACCTACAGGTCCTCTCCACTGGCCCAGCAGAGAACTGTGTGTGCCAACCAGTGTGTGTTCACATGCTATAAGCGTCTTCATAGGTGATCTACACCTATGCACTAAGCTAAACTTGGCTTCCCAGGAGGGAAGCTCTGACCCATTACCACATGCTGCATTCTAGACTTTTTGCTTTACATTTTTGCATCTCTATTTAACATTTAAAAGAAGGCTGGATTCTCAAGCCTGTTCTGCTTTCAGTTCATTAAAATAAACATGCATCACGAAGCTTCTGAAAAGCTTCACTTTCTGCTTGTCAAAGAAGTGGAAAAAAAATAAATTCCATGTTAATATTATTGTGAGGATTTTGTGAGCCCTAAAGGGTTCCGTGGTCTCAGGAAGCCTTTAGGACCTGCTATCTTAAATATACATATTATCCATGCTTTTGTCCCTCATTGCAAGGTTAGACCAAATTCTGCCTTATTTTTTAACTTTTCCAAGGAAGCTTACAAGGGCACCCTTTAAAAGGATAGAACTAGAGGGGAAATTCGCTGCCAATAAAAAAAGGATTTGTTTGTTACATATTTAGGCCACTATGATTACACTTACCTTCCAAAGGTCTAACCCATTTCAGTTTTCCATTGCTGAAATACAGAGATACCAGGAACAAATAGTAAGAGATGGTAATTTGGTATCAGAAACTTGAATTTGCTTAAAACTTTATTTATTTGACTATAGCACTTGACTAATATTTATAATATTTTTATAATGGAATTTATTTAGAAATTTAAAAAGAGGGTTTTGTAAATGAAATGTTCAGAAATATGCTTCAGGCAGGTTGTACCTGGGAAGGTCTTATAATATATTTTATTGGTGAAAGATATTTTACCTATTTTTATTTCCTCCCTCAAATTATGGAAAAGGAGATCTTACCACTCAGGGCATGTGACCTTGGCAGCATGTGCTCAGGCAGGTGACCTTGGCAGCATGTGCTCAGGCAGTCAATCACTTAACTGGGTGATAGTGTCTTCTTCTTGCCCATTTTCCTGGCTTCCACAGACTGATTATAGCAACAATGTTTACAAAGAAGAGTTGCCTCATTGACCCTCTAAGAGCCTCATAATTCTATGTGAGTTTCCTAGAAGTAGACAAGCTGACTTTTAAAGAGTGAAATATTCAAATGCCTGTATACATTTTACCATCTGTACTACAGATGAAGTCGCCTTTTCTAATTATACAGTATAAAATATATAGCCAAAGAAAATTATTTTGGGCTCTTAGGTCTGTACTAAAACTGCTCTTAAGAATTTGCAATATATGAAAACATAGCCTAAAGCTTTATGAAGACTGTTTTGAATCAATGTATTAAAAGGTTGATTTAAAGAGAAGAACAAACCCCCCCCAAAACAGATGCATGCAGTAAATTGTTGCTATAAATAGGATTTCCCACATACCAAATGTAGAAAAAAGATAGTACAAGAAAATGAAATATCATGGGAAAAAAATCCTCAACAAGGTACATGTTATATACTGTGTGAACCTGAAAGTGTCTGCATTTCCATATGTAAAAATATAGGCACACACACACCTGTCACATCATGATGACTGACCAGGAGGGGATTACCAGAGAAATGCAAAACTAAATAAGTAAGTAAATAAATAAACAAATGGAAGAGAAATGTATTTTCTCAAACTGGTAAGGGGTGTGTACGAGTTCCTACAGCTAACACTGAACTTACTGGTGAAAGACAACCTTCTTTCCCTAACGTTGGGAGGAGGTGAGGATGTCACCCCAACTGCTTTTACTCAGCAGCACTTTTTCAACAATGTGTATTTACTCATAGATAGCATGACCATGAAAATCATTCCTGAAAAAATATTACTGGCATTTATTAAGTGAGCTTAGCAAAGTTGCAAACTATAGGACCAGCATATAAAAATTAATTATAATTCCATATATTAGAAACACACGTTTGGGAAGTACAATTTTTAAATAGCTTCAGTATAATACAGTCACAATATGAAATAGCTAGAGGCAAGTTTCTAAGAAAACATGTCCGTATACTAAAAACTATAATGGTTTGTGGAGACAAATTTAAATAGCTGTGACTAGATGGTGAGATATACGATGTTATTGGATTGCCGTCTCCATTGGACTCCAATTCGTCTTAAATTTTTCTATAAATTTAACACAAAGCTATCGAAAATCAGTAGGTGTTTTTGTTTTAGTAGAAACTGATCGGGTGATTCTTAAATTTGTATGGAAATATGAGATATCTAACTAAAATAGCTCCAAAAAGGAAAAAGAAAACATTATAAAGTTGGAATCCTTTATGCTACTTTATTTCAATATTTATTTTAAAATTATAGTAATCAAGACAGTATATAGGATTACAGTAATGAAGACAGTATACTATCCCCATAAAGATGTTTAAAATGTCTTGTCCTATATTTCTCTGGTTATTGTTTCCATCTCAGTCTTTCTTGTTTTGTGTTTAGAGTTTCCAGATAGGATCCTGGTGTTTCAATCAGGAAAATCTGAGGTCTTCACCCAGCCCGCCCGAGTGCTGACAGGGAAGAGTGCATCAGCTCTTCTAGCACCGCCAGTTATTTTTTGTTTAGGTTTTCTAGAGACTTAACTTCACGCCTACGAGTTCAGAAATTAGCCAAGGCTTTGCTGGGCCTTTTACACGTGAAAGTGTGTGCGGCTCACCTTCCGAGCTGTTTTCCTCCCTTTTCCTGTTCTATTTCCAGCTTATCTGTCAGGCAGCTCTGAGCTCTGAATCTTCAGCCAAATCAGACTTCTGCTTTCTGTGTAAGTCTCTCTCCATGAGGACAGGCGGTGAGTGCCTTCGGGCGAAACCGGGTCCCAGGTGGCTCTCACCTACTGTCCTCTTTCACCAGCCTTTCCACTCAGCTTCTGGCTACTTTTGGTGCTATCTAGTGGCCTCAAGCCATTGTCGATTTATACGTTTTTTTCGTGTTTATAACTGTTATTAGTATCATCTAACACTAAGTATGCTGCTATTTCTAGAGCTACTTTTATATTAAATTTTTAAAAAGAAATAGTTCAGGGGCAGTAACAGACCGGTACAAACAAGCTTGAATTTCAATTGCCTCCCAGCATGTAGGTATGGTGGGGAAGGAGTTTATGAGCAGCAAATTAGCCAATTTCCCAAAGATGGAAAGGAATAAAAAGAATTAATACAAATACTAGCCTTAGGCAAAGGGCTCATTAGATCCATTGGCCTGGATGCACTTACTGAAACGCTGACTGGGGCCAGCTCTTTCTCTTTATATTCTGCTATTTGGGACCTTGCATCCTCACAAATAAAAACATTTTCCTAACATTTCACTCATATTTTGTCAAGGCTGCTTCCAAGGGCAAGCTTTCTCAAGCCACACAATCCTTGAAGATTTTTAAGCTCCTCTAGGCAAGTTTTCATGTTAGATCTGTCCCCACGAAGAGTCTCATAATGCGTATAGTATGGGTTTACCAGGAATCCAGTACATAACAGGAAGCAAAGTTCCTCTGACACTTGGCTATTTTGTGATCCACATGCTTCTTGCAACCAAAAGGTAGGCTCAGAAGGGTGCTCATCCGACCCTGTGTTCCTATCACTGCCACCCCAGGCCTGACACCCGCGGTTCCAGGAAGGAGCCCGCACCTCCACGCAGCTGCCTAGGTCACTGGGTCCTGCTGAGAACTCAATGCTCAGTGTTTTAGCCCATGAGATCTGAGAAAGTTTTTAACTGATAAGGGAAATTAATATTTGTAATTATTATCATCATCACAGTAATTATTTGCATTTTGAAAATTTGAGAATCTAGTGAATGATTCTTGCTAGGCAAAAATCCCCCCTCTTTTTTTTTTTTTTATTTATGCCTCACAATAGCCTTGTAAAATAAATAGTACCAACAATACCTCTACTTTACAAATGAATGAACTGAGTTGTAAAATGTTCAAGTAACTTATCCAATGCTCCACGTGAATAGTAGAGCAGGATTCCAAGCCAGGCCTCTGCCTCTAATACCGGCAGGTTCCTTCCTCCCAGATATGTACAGGGGAAACCAAAACCAAAGTCTACGGCAAACAAGGATAGAAAATACTATCTTCTATTATTACTAGAAAATAATTAACTATTTAGCTTTTTTCTCCAGGAGAGAATTTCTAACATAGAGTATTTAATCAATAATCCCTCTTGATTTAAAAAAAAAAATGAGTTTTACTAATGGCACAGCCATAAAGTTCAGATCAGAGGGATGTGGTTGGGGTAACCATCTATAGAAACCTATCTCTGTGGAAAGTTAATGGAAACAACCTGTAATCAAGGAAGAAGGCATGTCCCTCAGGGCTGCCAGGAAAGACACCGGACTCTGTGCTCTGATGGAGTCTACAAAGGGCCGGGAGCTGCCAGCAAAGCTTGGAGCTCACCTGTGTCCTTAAAAGCCCTTTGTTTCCTGAGAGCACAGTGACGTGAGAGGGGGAATTTTCCCTGAGACGGCATTAAATTGAAGGGAGAGAACTCAAAACAGAGCTCTTGTTCCACCTGGCAAAGTGTCAAATGTGAATTCTGTAGCTTGTTTATCTTTGTTTAAGATACACGTTAAATAAAAGCTTATCACACTGAACGCTGCAGAGGGGGCGTCTTCCTCTGCTGTTGTTTAAATACATATGAGTTAGGGTTTTCCTTTTTCTTTTAAAAGTATGTTATTGTTATTTGGATTGGAAATGAGAACCATGAAGCTCTTGATATTTGAAACAGCTAAAAATAACCATGCTGCTTCTGCCAGATGACAGAAAGGTCACATCTGTGACGCAAACTTTAAAATCTCATGCAATTCAGACTTTACAAAGGGAGGGGTCGTTGTAATCAGCGATGGACTTTTATTCAGAGAAAAAGATAGAATAATGTCAGGTAGTCCTCCCCAATTTTCTTCAAACTCATTAAACATAGTGGACCATGACATCCATATTCATGGGATTTTGGCAAAAAGAATATTTTATATTATTTGTTGGTATATTTAGCCCTTTTTGGATAAACTAAAAAGGAAGAAAATTAGTTTAAGCATTAACAAGTTAAAAGCCCTCATTATTCATGAAGCATTAGGGTTTTTCCCAAAAGGATTAAAATTTTACACTACTAATACATCTGATTTACTACTTAGTCATAAAGGATTTCTAAAGATTTAAGAAAAGTCTAGACTCTAGTAAATCTAAATATATGAGGTCTGACAATTAAGTTTGTCAGCTCATTCTAGAAAAAATACTACATTACTTCATTGCTGAATATCACTACAGCCACCTTTAAAGTACTCCCCTTGGGAAGCTATGCACCAACACCAGAGCCTAGTCTACCCTTCAAAGAGACTTTGGAACTCTTTTTCTGGAATAGCTATGAAAGCTGTCATTATACTATCCTTAATGCCCTGAATATCATCAAATGTCTTCCTTTCAAAATTTCCTATATCTTCAGGTAAAGAAAAAAGACATTAGGGATCAGATCAGGTGAATAGGGAGGGAGTTCCAATATAGTTAATTGTTTCTGTCTAAAAACTCCCTCACAGACAGTGCTGTGTAAGCTAGTGCATGGTTGTGATGCAAGAGCCCTGAGTTGTTGACAAAATGTTCAGTTAAGATTTTCCTGTTTCAAAAAAAAAAAAAAGATTTTCCTGTTTCTCTATTTATGTTTCTTGGTCTGCTGAACTTCCCATAGTCAGCCAATAATTTTAATGCACAATTTGAAACACTTTTGCAAATGTTCCCATCAGGTCTGCTCCTTACTGCTGCCATGACCTCTCTTCATCCACGACTTTTTCTCTCCTCTCAGAAAACTATTTAATCCATTGTACACTGCCATTTTCTTCATGGCATTTTTTCCATAAACTTGGACTCCAGTGTTCCTGATTTCACTTCTACTCAGGCCAAGTTTAACAAGAAATTTGCTAATGTGTGTTCCTTGCTCTAATCAAGGTCTGACATTCTCAAAACAGAACACAAAAACACATAACAACAATAATGAAGGCCACATGTCAACACTAACTCAGTTGTGAGACGCTGATACACCAAGGCTGTGAAACCTTGCCCGGCTGTTTATACAGTGCAGCCAAGTTAAGCGCACAGTGGCAAATTTGCAATCTTAATTTTCAGACCTTTCTGTACCATTCTTTGGTTGGATTTAAGTGTCTGAATTTATTCTGAAAAACATTTTATGTAGGAGAAATGCATAATATCTAACACTATACTTCCCTATCTCACCATTTATTCCTTATACCTCCACATATACACAGTGTCATCTGTGTAATGGACCAATAACATATTCTCCAGAATGTCAAAAAAAAAAAAAATTCCTGAGGCTTTATCATTTGAGAAAGAGCGGAAATTTTTACATGATCCTGTGTTAAGGCAATGAAAGTATTTTTCTGTTCTTTCCATGTAAAAGTAAACTGGTTCTGATTTTCTTCATTGATATATTTTAAGAATTTATTTCCCAGACCAAAAACTACATAAAAAGTATCAAAATCCATGTGAATCATTCCAGCAAAGATATCATATCTAGTGCAGCAATGCAATTAGGATATTTTCTTATATGTTTATAGAGTCTACTATCATATTTCATGATTAATCTGGTTTCTGACTTGAACTAAGCAATGGTGGAGATCATCTTTTCTGCCTTCTTTAAGACTTTGACAGTGGCACAAATTTATACAATTCCTCCTAAAATTTTACTTTATCTTGCTGGGGGTATAAGGGGGGGTCCTTATAACATAGGAAAATTACAGATATAACTTCTACTAGCTATGATATATACACACTTGGGGGAAAGGAAAATACAGTTGAACCTCCATAGTTGTCCACCTCCCTACACTGACCACCTCCTTAAGTCAACCTAATTTTCATAGGCTGGGCATACACCACATGTACATATCAGTACAGCAGGCCTAGTTCTTTATGTTGACCTCCTCCATGTTTGTCACAGTTACTTGGATGGTCAACTTACAAAGAATGTCCAGTCTATGAAAATTAGGTCAACTTAAGGAGGTGGTCAATGTAGGGTGGTGGTCAGCTATGGGGGTTCTACTGTGTGTACAAGTATATGTGTATATATTAGCATATATGAAATAGATATGCTGAGCCAGAGGACCATTATGAGATTGGACACACCATTGTTCAGAGTTCTTTGATACATGATCTGCTTCTTCCTAGAGCAAGGGCTGTTTCCACATTGCACTGAACTGAGATGTGACTGTGGCTTCTGACCTAGGAACGGCCCAAGTGGATCTTCAAGAGGACACACATTACTCTTTAGGTCATGTCTTTGTGGGATATTCAGAGAAGTAAAAACTACTCTTCTCTAGAAAGGAGTAAAACTTGTTTATCTACAAGAGGACCCTGGACACATGTGGATCAAAGTTCTCAGGATCTTCTTTCTCACAGCTCAGAATCCCACACTTTTCCTATTAGAGTCACAGGACATATGATTAATCTGCAAAAAAGCAATTATGTTTCTTCATACAGCAATACACAGCTGAAAATTAAAATTAAAAAATATTGCCACTTACAAAGTATGGCAGATATGAGATACCTAGAAATAAGCATAACAGAATACGTTGGAGATCTGTACGTTGAAAACTGTAAAATACTTTTACATCAGAAAATTAAGAGCAGAGAATTAAATAAAGAGATTTATTGAGTTCAAGGACTGGAAAATTCAATATCATTAAGATACCAATCATTTCCAAATCGAACTAGAAATACAAGGTAATTTCAAGAAAAATCTACAATTTTTGTAGAAACTGACTACATTCTTATATTATTTATATGAACTAGAATCACCCACAAAATTCTGGAAAATAACGTAAAGGGTAGAGTAATCAAGATGGCCCAGTGCAACTAAAAAAAAAAAAAGAAAGGAACAGAATTGCCAATACAGAAATAAAACAGCACATTTATGTACTTTTGACTTTTGACAGATTCTAAAACAAGTCATTGGAAGAAGGATAAACTTTTTTCAACAAATGGTGCTGAAATGATTGGTCAGCCATTTGAAGAAAAAAAAAACCTCAGCATTAACTAATACCATATACAAAAATTAACTTAAAACTAATTATGAACTGCTCTCTCTCCCCCTCTCTCCCATCTCTCTTCTCCTCTGCTCTCTCTCCCCCTCTCTCCCCTCTCTCTTCTACTCTGTTCTCTCTCCTCCTCACTCTCTTTTCTCTCATTTTTTTTCTCTTCTCTTTTCTTTCCTCCTTGGTGCTGCTCTGCAGCCTCCCTCCCCATCAATAAAGACCTTTCCAAAAAAAAAAAAAAAAAACTGGTTATGAACCTAAATATAAAACTTCAAACTATAAAACTTATAGAATAAAACATTCTAGCCTTGGGCTAGGCAAAGACTTCTTAGATACAACACCAAAAGTATGATTCATTAAGAAAAGAAATGATGCATTAGAAATTACCAAAATTAAGATTTCTCTTCAAAAGACAGGGTTAAAAGGTTAAATAGACAAATTATAGAGTGGAAGATAATTTCCCCAAAATATGTATTTGATAAATTCTTGTATTCTAAATTTTTTCATTAAATCATAAACACATAGATCATGTATACATTAATGCATTTATGGGGTACAATGTGCTGTTTCATATAGAATTAGGAATGTTTACATCACACTGGTTAATATACACCTCATCTTGTTTACTTAATTAAAATGTAAAATATAAATGTCTTAACACAACAACTAAGAAAATGACATGAAGGCTATGTTAACCAGTTAGATGAAAGTATTTCAAATTGCATATAGCAACAGCACTCTGTACCCCATGAT